>APFE030128256.1:19293-36009 GCA_000404065.3 Pinus taeda | reverse complement strand
GTTGTAACTTTGGCATACGATCTCCGTTTGACACGTATGATAGCTCGTTAGAAAGATCTATCCGAGAACTACCACTTTGGGAAGGGAAACATCAGTCCATGGATCCATATTGCCCCCAGATTTCCCAAAAAACGTCGTTTAGGGCCTCAAAACGGCTCCAGAAGTTCAGGACCCGAAAAACTGCTAAAAATAGTAAAATGTGCTACAATTTAGGAAACTGAAAAAGATGAAAGAGACAATTGCGGGGGTCCAAATGGGATAGGTGGGTGGCCACCAACATCCACCTGGATCATCGCACCTATCCCCCACAGTGCACAACAATCTACGGAGCTTTGCATACTTCAAGGTGAACATGCATAATGTTTACATCAAGTTACATAAGGATCTGATGCAGTAATAGACCAAGCTCCCGTTCATCACCATTGATGATGAAATATTTTCAGTGTTAGAACGATGGCCCCCCGAGTGGCATGCCCTGGATCTGGTGCAGCTAGATAGGACAACAGCACAGAAACAAAAGGATGAGACCAAGTTGCACGTCACGAAGTTGGCTGAGAAGAGGCACAATGAAAAAGCAGCCGCAGAGGTAGGGGCTATCCGCGAGGCAGTAAGGGCAGTCACGGAGCAGGCAAAGGCCACTGAAGAAGTAGTAGCAGTGCAGGTAACAGGGGTCACAACAACGCAGAACGAGGTGGGCTAGGACTTGTCTACAGGATAGGAAGCAGAGGATGTTGACCTTGCAGAAGAAGGCACGAACCCGGACACAACTTCCACCAAGCTGAAAAGGGGATGCATCACAAAGAGATCGAGTTGACAAAAAAGGTCAAGGCATCCAAATTAGCCATCGACCCAATCATGTTAATAGAAGGTGACCTCTACAAAATCAGTGACACAGTTCACGAGGTCACCAAGGAAGCACTCTAGGAAGCCATGTCAAAGTAGCAGATTGTGTTGGGGGCCCTAAGGGCACAACTGCAAGAACTACAGGTGCAGCCCCCATGGAAGGAACCATAGCCATGTACGACGCAGTAGGCAGATCAGCAGCAGAGCAGCTGTTACACGCAAATATTGCCAACACCATAGTGCTACCGAAAGGAACGCTAACTACAAAGAAAGATGACGATGGAGCCGCAGTAGGCAGGATCAAGGGACTTGGCCTTAATTGGCTGCCCTTCTGCGAGACACATTGTACCAATTATAGGATGGCATAGTAGCAGAGCTCCGCACTAGGGAGGGCCGTGCAATTCAGGTGATGAGTGAGCAAAAGATCAACATCGAACAACTCAGCCTGTAGCGCGACGAACTGGTGTCACAGAACCAATAGAATGGGCAGTGTAGGACTGTACTGGTATGTTGGACGAAGCCTTTGACTTCCTCACATCCTTGGAAGAGGACCCCAACATACAGCGCATGGAAAGACAGCCACACAAGCTTGAGGAGCAGTACGATAATGTAAGGGGAACTCCGCAGATAGTCATCCTCACCCAACGGCTGGAAAAGATGCAACAAGAAAGGGCACTGAAAGAGGAGGTGGATGCCGCAAGATAGAAAGAGGCACTTCTCAAACTCATCAAGCCATGGATTGATGAGGCCTTCACCATTACAGTGGATATTGAGGGCAAGCTCGCATAGAAGTAGGGACTCTACACGCTAAGGTAGGCAGTTGATCCTCACAAAGAAGGATCGAAAGAGTGCATGCAACGGGTCCTGCAAACTGCAGAACAGTGCGTCGCGGACCTCTAAGCAATATGAGACTAGCTGGAGGGGCTCTGTGCTAGGATTACCACACGAATAGAGTGACTTGGTACGAGTCATGATGATTGTTTTAGGGGCCTATTGGGTATGGAATCCCCCCACGACATGTTTTGGGGCTCAAAGCCCAAGTTTTGGACAAAGGTGTTGTATGACTCTGTGAATTGCAGGCGCGGAGCGCGAAGTATAGATTGAGTCATAGGGCTTTCTTCCCTAAAGTATTGTAAAGTAATGTAATTTCCTGTAGGCCTACCCATGGTTTGCAGACCATGAGATTGTATAAATAGAGCGAGGCTCTAAGTTGTAAAGATAGCGAAGAAGAGTGATGAATACGAATGGTTCAAGCATAGAGAAAGAGTCTAAGTGTATTGGGTCGTAGAAGTAGGAAGAGGCTCTGCAGCTGAGTGCACAGAGGTCT
Source organism: Pinus taeda (assembly GCA_000404065.3). Taxonomy (NCBI): domain Eukaryota; kingdom Viridiplantae; phylum Streptophyta; class Pinopsida; order Pinales; family Pinaceae; genus Pinus; species Pinus taeda. Next base: position 33,839 of record APFE030128256.1, on the reverse strand, counting down.
AGTAGAGTTTGCAGCTGAGTGCACAAACCCCTACAGCTGAGTGCACAGGGCGGTGTCGAGTCTGTAATCTTGATCGAAGAATAATAAAGAGAAGTTGATTCTTATTTCTATGTAGCTACTTGTGCATTGCCTTCTTTACATTTACACTATTTTATTTATCACACGCATTGATGTGATTACTGGATATGTTATAATAATCACTAGTATTACACAAATAAGTTAAGTAATCAGTTAATAACAGATTAAATAGCAATGAACTTAGGTATAATACGGGTTGTGCCCCAAGTAGGGCTACATGAAGACAACATCACAGGTTGCGAAGGAATAACAAGTGCGCGTAGCAACATGCATGCAGGGTCAAACCGTGGACCTCCAAAAGCTCATCAGACATCCCAAGGGTGTGAAAACCTGGTCGTAGCACCCTTCCATACCACTTCAGGTGAGACCTCAGTCTCAGCTCCACGGTCTGTTGCCAAAAGGGCCATTAGTACCGGGATTTTCTTGGCTAAATCACCTCTGAACCTGGGTCAGGCCCATACAAGCCAACACATCCTTCAACAGTTCTATTTTTGTAAGTTGAATGTGAGAAGATATAATTCAAGCATCTGTGGAGGTCAAGGAACCTTACATAGAATCCATTCATGGCTACAATTTCGTAGTACTTGACAAGATGAAAGATGGGATCTCATAAAACAGGTTGCAGTGGGATATGAATGAGTTTGCAAAAGATATCACTAAACGTGATTCTCATAACAATGATCATTGAGGATAGTTGGGTTGATTTAAAGCTTTTTTATTCCCTTGGGTTGGATTCTTCTTGTGAGGAAGGAGTTGTTTCTTTTCTTGAAACATTGAATGATAGGAGAAATATTGAAGGTGCAATGAACAAGAAACTAGAAATATCAGTTAATGAGGATCATTGGAAGATAAAATATCTTAAAGATAGGATTGGGCATGAACATCCTAGTAATAACATATATTTTCATGTGCAGTCCCTTGGGGAGAACATGGAAACAATAAGCACATCTGAATGTTCAAAAGAAAACAAATGGGTTGAAGGAGCTAGACAAGAGGATAGCTAAATCCATTTTTTTTCAAACAATTTAAGGTTAGAAAAGATATTCTACAAAGCAAAAATTAAGATATTAAATGCTAAGTCATGCATTTATCTGAATATCTCGCTGACATCTACTCATGACAAAACTTTTTTTAAAGTTGAAGAAATATATATCCATGTTATCCATGTTGTAATAGTCATGGATGGAATACATGGGTTACAACAGTCATTTAATCCTTTTGGTAGTTCAGTTGAAGGGTCTTTACTGGAAATTCTTGTTCTAAGTATTTTACAGATATAAACGGGTGAGTTTGGTCAAAGACAAGAAATGTTTTTTTGTGAATGGTATCACTCAAGATCTTCTACTAATGAGTCTAGCAATAATTAAATGCATGTTAAAGGACCTCTTCCAAATTCTAAACATGAAATAAATCAAGATGAGGTAAGTTGGAAGCCAACACAAGGTAGAATACTTTTTTTAGAAAAAGGGAAGGATTTAATGAACAAGTGAGACACAATCTTGTCAATCCAGAAATGGAAAACTACTCTCAAGAGTGCAGCTCCAAAGATATGGAGTAAATAAATATGAATAAGGTGTGTAATAGGTGCTGTGAAGAATACCATGAACGAACTATGGGAGGTCTCTTTGGAGATATAGATAGGTTAGAAGTCATGCCTAGCATCAAAATATGGAGGAAATACTAACCCTAATTATTTCTCAAGTTTCCTTTGTCGAGGCACTCTAAGTTGTTTGAATAATTCACAAGTTTTGGTTCATTATATTACTTGCAGTGATTTCTGATCAATGAACATCCAAGATGAAAGATCTATAGGTAGTAGTTTTTAGATCAATTTCTTAAATATTTAGATCCTGGGTGTTTGTAGGCTATTTGCTTTGGGATCTATGTTGTTTAGATGTATTTATACATAGACAAAATTACAATAGCCATCTCTAAATCTTGAAGTGAATTGCAGGGAAAAACCAACAATATTTCATTCAGATAAATGTCATCAGATTGCTTGACAAATATGATCTTGATTTAATGAGTGGTGGGAATTGGCCCTTTGAATGGATTTTTGATTCATTCTTTCCTTAGAAAAGTAACTCAACTGATTCTTTCTTCATGTCACAAAATATTTTAATCCTTGTGCTTTGTGACTTTTGAATAAAATAAAAATATCATTTTTAGAGAGGTTGTTTTACCATGATAAAATTATTTTTTTCAATTTAATGTTGAAAATGTATCAAGAAAATCTAGTTTTGACTTTTCCTTCGTCAAACTACATGAATAATTGAATTTCTCTTCCAACATAATACTTCAAGATAGTTAACTGAGGTGACATGGCTCTTGTCGCTTTGTTAACTCATTAATCTCAAGCTGGAGGCACTTGAGTTTAGTTCTACATTATTGATTGCTAATTTGTAACAATCTATTTTAGTTAATTTGAGTTATTCTTAGTTTAACTATTTCTAACTATCAGAAGAACTAGTGGAGGTCAAGTTGTGTATGGGGAACTTCAACCACACTCAGTGAATAACCAATTAGTTGATCAATCAACCCAAAATAATTGTTGCATGCAGAGAATTTGAGTTACCCAATTGAGATGGAGATTCCAAGGCAATGTACTATTAGTTGTAGCATATTCCCATTTGTACATGTGGTGCATGCAACCATAGATTGACCTAACGCTATTGTGCAATTCCTTTGTGTGAAATTTCTAAAAAATAGGGGCAATTTACTAAGGGAACAACGCAAGGAAATAAGAGTTTGAGAAGGCTTGAAATTGGCTAAGTGTTGGGCCAAGTTCAATCAGTCAGGGAAAGGGATAGAGTATACACTTGCAAGGTGTGTTGAGGCTTGAGAAAGCATTGTATTTTTTCTCTATTCTCTGGTATGCATTATAGATAATAAGATTTTTTTCGAAGTTGCTTTCCCCTAGATAAACCTTTGTGCCTGTGTGATGTTTCCTTTTGCATGTCTATGATTCTTGTTTTAGATGGTGAATTAACTTCTGCATATGAGTAGAGTAGCTTCAAGTCTTGTAATTTAGCAAATTTCATTAGCAATTTTGAATCTACACATTAATTTTTACATTTAACACGACAACTTTTTCGATTTAAGAATCTTATCAGCAACTCTTTGTAGGTTTTGGAGCAATTGCTAGTAAATACATTTATAATTTAGTTAATTCTGATGATTTTTTTAATTTTAACAACTTGAAATGCATGATGAAGCATTTTTAATACTTATTATGGATCAATGGCATTTACCATCCATTTAATTGATATGGCTATACTAGTATATAACCTTAATTAACTAATATTATGATATAGAAGTCACTCTATATTATAATATTAATTATAATATTAATAATTAACTAATTTATATAAACAACCATGTAATATAGTTGGTATAATTAAATGAATAGGCATTTCTATTTTAGAATAGGGTTTCTAGAATTTAAACTTAATTATCAATAATTATTAGGTGCATGCATGGTAGAGATTTAACTTCAAAATAATATTTTATAATATCCGTAGTGGCATATACACAAATCAAAGAATGAGATTTATCATGAAGCAATTATGCCATTTTAATTTTTAATTTTAATAATATTCATAGTAGCATACACAAATCAAAGATTGAGATTTATTAGTAAAACAATTATGTCATTTTTCCCCTTTTAACTAAATTAATTAGTTAAAAACGATTTTCATATAAACAAGTGTTACATAAAGTGAGTTATGATTTTTTGAACATATAGTATTGATAAACCATAATATTATGATAAAATCTATTGACAAACTTAAGATAAATAAATGATAGTATTATGATAAAATGCATTGACAAAATTAAGATAAATATTTTGATACTTATGAACTACACATTTGTGGATTAAAAACATGGATCATTGAGCTAACATGAATGTGATGTGATGGATCCAAAACTTCTTAAAATAATTTATGCCAATTAATTTTATAATTAATTAATTTATATCACCGCTTTAAGAAATCTTATAAATTTTGAAGTGAGAACATCTCGTATTTTTAATTAGAACATTCCCATAATATTAGTCTATTTTCAATTATAATAGTTTGCTAACAGAAAAATATGCGCAATTGGATCCCACTTGGGACGACATGAAATTACATAATAAAAATACAATGTCATTACCATTTCTAACGGAAAAATACTCGCAAATAGAAATCCATGGCATATTCTCAGCTTTGGTTGTTGTACTTAGTGCATGAACAACAACTTCAAGATTTTTGAGGTGAGAAGCCGGAATTGCATAAACAGAGACACACAAAAACATTTTTTCCCACAGAAAAAGGCAAACTATTTTCATTGGAAAAAGTAGTTTACATATATCCCTCACCTTTACAAGTAGTTTACAAAAAACATATAACCCCACGTATTTTATGTCATAATATGGTTTGGCCAGACAATGAATCCTGTAGATCTCCGTCATAAAATAGGTAGACTGTTTGCATGCTAGTGTGAATTACTATGCGTATCAGTGTTACACAATTATACATAGAAATTGTAATGAGATACATGTATAAATAAATGATTAAGAAAAAGTTACCATCAGAATAAAAAACTAATAAATTTTTCAAATGTGGGTGTTAGTCTTTATTATTTTTTATTCATCAATCTTGCAAAATCATTACAAGAAATAAAGCAGGCCTGTTTCTAGTTATCGCCTAAAACTGTTCCCAGAAAACGCTCCACGGAAAATAGCCTTAGGTTTTGTTCAGAACCCTGCCAATTTTTTCATAACACCTATGTAGAATCTATTTCTATTGAGGCAGGATATGTATGTAATAATCAAGAGACCCTTCTTTAGGAATAAATTCCACTGCCTCGAACAAAAGTGGCACTCTGGTCTACCTGCACTGCGACTGTTGCAGATACTTTGGTATCCGCCTCGATTACCACTTTCTTGCGAGAGACATTTCTGAGAGCATGCCTCGGAAACGATGCATCAGATGTATAGAAAGAATACTGAACATGCTGAATTAGGTTTGGGAAGAGGAGGAAGGGATTAAAATCTAGGACCCATTTGGTTCCTTTGCCCTTGACTGTACCTCGAGCTACAGTCAATTTAAGTGTCATTCCACGGGCAATGTTCCTGTCAACAACTGTTTGATTAATCGATTGAAATCGCCCTGCCAACTGGAAAATGTTCATGCGCTTCCCAGAATTAGTAAACATATTGCCTACAATGTTGACTCCTGATATAATTTTCCTCCGTGATGATTTCAACACCACGTTGGCATCCCCAATAAATAAACTATTGGTAATATCAAGCTGCATAGGATCCTCTTCAACAATGACGGTATAATCCAAATAACAACCGATGCTCCTCATCTGAGTCAATCCACCGAGCTTTAGTTTGATTCCAACTCCTCCGAAGCCCGTGGCCTTGTTATAACAGTGATGTTGGAAATTTCTGATGATTTCAAACACAAAAGACCAGAGAACAACACTCTGATACTAAATGCAGGATCTTTAACACAAAATTAAACTTGTATTAAAAAAAAATTGTTGTTACAAAATAGTCTTCCTCTGAATAGAGGGATTACAATGAGGAACGCTTCAGTTCCACAACAAAAGGAATATTTTCATCACTGTTGTGCATTACCTCTTATCAATTTACTTTGCTCTCACACACTCTATATTCTAATATCTACACTGTTGTGTCCATATATATATATAGTGCATTAGGGGTCATAACAGTCCATCAACCGCTTTAACTCTCTCACAGAGTCTCTGCTGTAATTCTTGAGTCGGTTGTATGGGAACCCGTAATAGATAAATGCTGTGGATGGCTCGAGGCTGGTTCTTTCCTTCTCGGCCATGCTTTTCTTTAATGTTGTTGGTGAGCAGTGATGGTGCAAAGCCAACTTTCTTCCTTGGGAACACAAACAGGTAAAGTGCATAAATGCAGTATGGCGGTGACATGCATTTGACGAGAACAAATATGGACCATCAGATCTGCAGATAAACGGTGGGATCGCATCACAAAACATTATCGAGAGAATGAGATGAGGTGAGAAATGGGCGATATGCGATGTGCGATAATATCACAACGCAATATCGCATCACAGATACAAAGCGGAGGGCTTAATGCGTGCGGGGCGAAACTTGCGATCTGCGGTCGCATCGCACGATCGCATCACATCACGATCGGGGAAACAACAAGGTAAGGCGTGATGGCGATCTGCGATCGCATCGCAAGATTGCATCGCAGATAACAAAGGGCGCGAGCGTAAGGTTAACATCTGCGATTTCTGTTTAGCCGTTGCTGCAGTTGGAATTAACTTCCAACACTCCCCCTTAATTTCAACTGCTGGGTTTTTCTGCATACCCAGGCATTTCCTGAAATGATCAACTTTTTCAAGATGTCAGCTAGTTGATTCTCTGTTCTGCAGTGCTGCAAAACAATCTCACCATTGTTAACCAATTCACGTATGAAGTGAAATTTGGTGTCTATGTGCTTTGTCCTTTTATGAAAAACAGAGTTCTTAGACAATGCTGTTGCCGAGCTATTGTCACAGTAAATGGTTGTGCCCTTTTCTTGTTCATGACACAGATCTCTGAGAACTCTTCTCAACCACACTGCTTGGCATGTTGCTGCTGTTGCTGCCACATACTCTGCCTCTGCTGTTGAGAAAGATACAACTGGTTGCTTCTTGGAAGCCCATGAGATGGCTCCCGATCCCATATGAAACACATATCCCGATGTGCTCTTCCTATCATCAACACTTCCAGCCCAATCACTGTCAGTGTAACCAGTCAACATGAAATTTTTAGAAGAGGAGTATAAAATACCAAACCCCTTCGTTCCATTTACATACCTTAGAATCCTCTTGGCTGCCTGCCAATGAGTCTCTTTCGGTCTTTCCATAAATCTGGAGATTAAACTCACAGCGTGCATAATGTCCGACCTAGTTGCAATCAAGTACATAAGGCTGCCAACTATGCTCTTGTATAATTTTGGATTAAAATCTTTGCTGCTGTCTTCTTTGGTCAATTTCAACCCTATTACAGATGGAGTCACAGCTACCTTGCTGTTCTGCATGTTAAATCTCTTCAACACTGCTTCTACATATTTAACTTGAGAAATGAAAACACTATTTTCACTTTGGTCTACTTCAATTCCATGAAAATATCTTAAGAAGCCCAAGTCAGTCATTTCAAATTCATTTTCCATGACTGCTTTAAAATCAGCAATGAGAGAAGCATCATTGCTTGTAAAAATCAAATCATCTACATATAAAACAACAATAAGAATCTTACCGTCATTCTCCTTTGCGTAGAGTGTGGGTTCACCATCACACTTATCAAACCCGTTCTCAATCAGATAAGCATCTATTCTGCTGTACCATGCTCTTGGAGCTTGCTTCAGCCCATAAAGAGCCTTTTTTAGTTTGCAGACTTTATGCTCTTGGCCTTCAACTTCATAGCCTGGAGGTTGTTCAACATAAACCTCTTCTTTTAATACTCCATTCAGAAATGCAGATTTAACATCCATCTGATAAATCTTCCATCTGTGTTGTGCCGCAATAAACAACACTGTTCTAACTGTTTCCATCCTTGCTACTGGCGCAAAGGTTTCATCATAGTCTTTGCCTTGTTGTTGCTTGTAGCCTTTCACAACAGGTCTTGCTTTGTGCCTGTCAATCTTGCCTTCAGCATTGCTTTTGGTCTTATATACCCACTTAACTCCAATGGCATCTTTGCCTTCAGGGAGGTCCACTAACTCCCATGTTTTACTCTTCTCAATTGCACCCATTTCTTCATTCATTGCTTCAATCCATTTATCTTCATTTACAGCATCTTCAAAATGAACTGGGTCATCAACATGACAATACAAAGCGAATAATGAATTCAGGCCGGTATTGTTACTTACCTCTCCTTATTCATAAATCTCATTCATATTTCTGAATCTTGGTCTTCTTGGTGTGCTTGGAGTTCCGTCCGAACTTGAGGGTATTTCTGATCCTTGTGATGTGCTTGGAGAAGCACTACCTTGACTTCTCAAGGCTGTTCGAATTCCAGCTTGTGGTGTGGTTTGTTGTACTTGCTGTAGTGGAGGAGGAGCCACCAAGGAAGGATTATTTGCTGCTGCCCCTTCCTCTTCTTCTTCGTGAGACATAATTGTCTTCACATTCACTGTCTTCTCTAAGCTTCCATCCCAAGCTTCATCTTCAATGAATTACACATCTCTGGTTACTATCAACTTATTGGTGGATGGATTATAGAGTTTGTATGCTTTTGACTCATCACTATAGCCAACAAAGACACACTTCTCCCCCTTACTGTCAAGATTCTTCCTTAGCTGATCCGGTACATGTGCATATGCTACACAACCAAATACTCTCATGTGAGTGACAGTTTGCTTTTGACCACTCCATGCTTCTTCTGGTATTTTGTTCATAACAACTTTAGTTGGGCATCTATTCAAGATGTAAACTGCGCAAATGACAGCTTCTGCCCAATACTCATGCGGCAAGTGGTTTTCCTTTAGCATACTTTTGACCATGTCAAGAATGGTCATATTCTTCCTTTCAGCAACATCGTTTTGCTGAGGTGTATACCTCGTGGTAAACTGCTTTTGTATGCCATTCTCTCTGCAAAAACGCAGAAAATCTTTGGAGATGTACTCTCCTCCTGTATCTGTTCTGAGCACTTTGATAATGCCCACACTATTTCTCAACAAGAGTTTTGAAGTGGCGGAATTTCTCAAACACTTCACTCTTCTGTTTCAGCATATACACCCATGTCTTTCTGGTCTAATCATCAATGAAAGTTAAAATATATTTATTTCAGGAAAATTATGGTATTTGCATCGGTCCACACACATCAAAGTGAACAATTTCAAATGGTGCTTTTGCCCTTATACTCTTTCCTGCTGGAAAGCTTTCCTTGTGTTGTTTTCCCAAGATGCAGCCTTCACAAAGGTTGTCCGGCTTCTCGATCAATGGAAATCCCTTTACCATTCCCTTTCTGTGCAAAAGATTCAAGCCTCCGAAATTCAGATGTACAAATCTCAAATGCCACAACCAATTCTCATATTTCATTTGTTCCTGAAAGACTTCTTCTGTTACAGCTGCAATAGTTCTTCCTTCCTTCAAATCTGCCCTGAGTTTGAGGGGAAACATTCTATTGCTGGTCATCTGCACCTGTGCAATGATCTTCTTACTGGGAGGTATGTCTTTGATTGTACACACATTATCTTTGAAGAACACATTGTAACCTTTGTCAATGAGTTGTCCAATGCTCAAAAGATTACATTTCAGACCAGGTACATAGTATACCTCTGGTACAATCATTTGTTCTCCATTTCTTGCTCGGATACTGACTCTGCCCTTACCCTTGACAGATATCTTACTATCAGTTCCCGTTGTTACCTCAGATTTCACATTTTCATCCAGATTGGTAAACATTTCAATATTTCCAGTCATGTGATTACTGCAACCTGAGTCTAAGAACCAAAAATTTTCTTGTTTGTCTTGTGCAGTGTTACATGTTAACATCACATTCTTTGGATTCTTATCTTCTTCATTTGCAAAATTAGCATTTTGCCTATTATACATGTCATTTTGTTTTTTTTTTTACATTCATTGGCGTAATGCCCATATTTCTTACAATAATGACATTGGACTTGGGATTTGTCATACCTTTGTCCATGAGTTTGCTATCTGCTTGAACCTTCATCTTGGTTCTGATTGCAGCTCCTTCCGCTTGTGCTTGCAGGATTATTTCTGCCTTTGTTTTGGCTTCTTCCTCGACCTCTGCTATTTGCTCTGCCTTGACCTTTTCCTTGGCCAAAAGACATCTGAGTCTTGAATTCTTGCTCAAGAGAGGAATCTGTTCCTCTACTCAGTTTGTGTTCATGAGACATAAGAGAAGAACTCAGTTCATCTACTGTGAACTGTGAGACATCCTTTGTTTCTTCTATTGCCACCACAATAGCTTCAAACCTTGAGGGTAAACTTCTCAAGATCTTCTCTACTATCCTTCTTTCTTCAAGAATCTCGCCATGAGATCTTATCTGGGTTATCAACCCAATAATCCGAGTGAAGAATGAATCTATTGTATCAGATTCCTTCATGCTGAGTGTTTCAAAGTCTCTCCTCAAAATCTTCAACTTTGCAGTCTTCACCTTCTCCATGCCTTGATAGGAAGTTTTGAGAATATCCCATGCCTCCTTGGATGCCTTAGCTGCTGCTATCCGTGGAAAAACACTTTCATGTACTGATTGGAAGAGGAAAAAGAGGGCTTTGGCATCCTCCTTCCTGTCGCTCTTCAACTGGTCTCTTTCTGCTACTGTCAAAGCATCCAATGCTATTGCATCTGCAGGTTCAGCATAGCCAGTTTCAACCAGCTCGCATATTCCTTGAGAAGCAAATAATGCTTTCATTGTTATGGACCAATAACTGTGATTTTTCCCATTAAACTGTGGCAGTTGGGAATTTGTCAAACCAGTTCCAACATCTGCCATCTTTAAAGAAGAGATGCTGACTGCATAATTTAAAGAAAGCAAAAAACTTTCTCTGCTAGAGAAAATCTGCTCAATAAGCTTCTTACAACTCCTACAGTGAAAAACAAACTCTGTTTTTGACTCACTGAGTGCCTAGACTAGCTCTGATACCAATTTGTTGGAAATTTCTGATGATTTCAAACACAAAAGACCAGAGAACAACACTGTGATACTAAATGCGGGATCTTTAACACACAATTAAACTTGTATTAAAAAAAAACTACTGTTACAAAATAGTCTTCCTCTGAACAGAGGGGTTACAATCAGGAACGCTTCAGTTCCATAACAAAAGGAATATTTTCAGCACTGTTGTGCATTACCTCTTATCAATCTACTTTGCTCTCACACACTCTATATTCTAATATCTACACTGCTGTGCCCATATATATATATAGTGCATTAGGGGTCATAACAGTTCATCAACCACTTTAACTCTATGATAGAGTCTCTGCTGTAATTCTTGAGTCGATTGTATGGGAACCTGTAATAGATAAATGTTGCGGACGGCTCGAGGCTGGTTCTTTCCTTCTCGGCCATGCTTTTCTTTAACACTGTTGGTGAGCAGTTATGGTGCAAAGCCAACTTTCTTCCTTGGGAACACAAATAGGTAAAGTGCATAAATGCAGTATGGCGGTGACATGCATTTGACGAGAACAAATATGGACCGTCAGATCTGCAGATAAGTGGTGGGATCGCATTGTAAAACATTATCAGGAGAATGAGATGAGGTGAGAAATGGGCGATATGCGATGTGCGATAATATCGCATCGCAGATACAAAGCGGAGGGCTTAATGCGCGCAGGGCGAAACTTGTGATCTACGGTCTGCAATCGCATCGCATCACGATCGAGGAAGCAACAGGGTAAGGCACAATGGCGATCTGCGATCGCATCACAAGATTGCATCGCAGATAACAAAGGACGCGAGTGCAAGGGTAACATCTGCAATTTCTGTTCAGCCGTTGCTGCAGTTGGAATTAATTTCCAACAAGTGAATTGTTGTGAGGATATTGGCTTGACCTGTCACTACAATCCACACAGCAACCAAAAAGATGACAATGTCCGTTACAGCGTTGTCGTTGCCCATGAGGCTTATGCCCACGTCACTGAATTTCTTCTCGTCGAGGCTTCCGCTGGTGGTAATGCATTGCCCCAGGAAGGAATTCCGGATATATGTCTCGTGCCCGCCTTAAACCATGATGCCAGATGACTTGAAATGCGAGATATAGCAATTATCCATGTTCAAATTTTGAATTTGGGAAGGGCAGGTTCACCAGTTCAAATTTGGAATTTGGGCGGGGCGGGTTCACCAGCTCAAATTTCAAATTTGAATTTGAATTGTTCGGTTAACATGGAGTAACATGCATGCTCAGCTCGTCACATATCATATGCGCGTCCAGACACATAGCATAGCATGGTATGGTTTTATGTATTGTACATGGCCGTTATCCATGGTATGGTTTTACCGAAAAGTGCTTGTCAAGAAGAATTCAGGTGTGTCAGCTTGCTTGTACTACCGTCTATTCTTGTACTGCCGTCTATGCCCATGGAATGACACTAAGGTGAGAGGGCATTAATGGATCAATAGATTTGGAAATAGCTCTTGCCGAAGAATTGTCGCCCTGATTGAGAGAATCAATGGGTGGCTCTACAGGAGTAGGCATGAACTTGTGCTCCCCTGTGATAAAAGCTAATCAATTTGTGCCTCTTTCCAAGGTTGAGTAGGAAATTAGAACCTATAACCTATCAGTTTAAGCATGTTGTAACTTGCATTCAGTTATGAAGTGCAAGTGGCCATCTAAACGGCAGTTATAACTGGAGGCTGACCATTTAATCCGCAGTTAACACATGCCGCAACCATTGTACCCTAATTTTGTTAACTGCTACGGTTGCCGTGTTAATGAATTCGCTTGCTAGAATCCAAGGTGGGAAAGAAGCAAGCAAAACTAGATACCAGATACATATTAAACATTAGTAGCCTACCTGGCATTACCTTTGTTGGTGCTAGGTATTATAGATTTGGACGGTTCCAATCCCAAATTAAATGTCAATTTGATGGGTTAGTGATATATAGGACACGTGAAGTTCGACGTGTAAAAATTTACATCGTAAGTCACATACGTTTTGAAATAGAAAATACATCCTGTAGGACGCCAAATTCCAACCCTGGTGCTAAACCTCAGAAGAAGCTGACTTTCGGCTTAATTCAGTGGAATGTAGATACATCAAATATATATAATATAGTAGCCTCATCAGACATACAATATAATTTCGTTATGAAATTGGAATCCGGCTCGGGAAGTTATCATTAAATCTTCTTAACTATTTGGTAAGCGATTTTTGAATTTCACGCTAGTCATTTTTAATTCGTTTAAGAAGTGAAAATGTACACTGCCAATTGTGGCATGCCCATTTCTCTTGAGGATTGCAAAAAAGAGTCGTCTACGGAGGAGGGGAAAAATTAATTGGATGACCAAAAATAGTCGGAATTTGGGTTAAAAGAATTCAAAAATTTTTACAGTGGCAGTGTTTGAATCTTGTTTTCCACGATGGAAATAGATTCAGCACCATCAAAAATCTCTAAGATACCCAAAATATTGAAGTTTGACAACTATAATTTAGACTTACAAAAACCCCTGTCATATTTTGATAAAATCTAGCCAAAATTTCCATGATTTTCAAGGCAAAAAAATAATCTGATTAGACTATGACTGTCAGAAATACTTCCAGTTGGACATGAATGAAAAGTACTCTGCTCAAGAATCATATCCAGAACACCGAATAATTAAGGTCTGAATTGTATGACAAAGTGCTCATTTCAAAGACAGCACGGTTGCTATTTTTTCCAGTTCGCAAAGTTTTGGTATAATCTTTGAAAGGAACTATATATGATTCAATCCCGAGAGAGAAACTATATATGATTGAAAGCTGCTCCAGACCTAATTTCTTTAGTTGAAAAAAAGATTGCTGCTTCCCCGCCCATAATTCCGATAATTAATGTTTCAATTCCGTGACAAGGGCTCCGTTCAAAGACGCAAGAATTACGTTACATTTGTTGCGTAACGCTCCGACTCCGAAGTCAAGTCATCTTTCACTACTCATAACCCAAAAGAATTAAGCAACATAAATAAATATTTCAGGCACGTTCATCTAGAATATCGAATTTTGCAATCCATATTCCATCATTCTGGACTTTCATACCCGCTGATTTCGTTTCGGATTTATCTTTATAATTTTCTTGGTTTTGAAATTTCAGAGAAAAGCCTACCATAATATATTTTAAAAATATCATTATTAAAATTAATTTATAATAATTTTAAAATTATGTTTATAATTTAAAAAAATTATCATTAATATTTTCTTTTACTTATTCAACGTAATATATTATTATATTTATGGAATAGAATATATTATTCATTTTGTTGGTAAAATTAGATATTAAATTTATTATTTTTTAAATGAAAAATTATTTTATGAATTTTTAGATTGGTTTAAAATCCATTTTTGAGAATTTACAATTATTTATTAAAAATAAAACTTCTAATTATTGATTTTTTTTTTTTTTTATTTATTGATTGTTCTATAATTAATATTTTCTTAAAAAAGCAATTGATATTACTTACTTTGCATATTTTTATTAATCATGAAATAACAGATTTAAAAAACAAAATAAATAATGTTGCATATCACACTAAAATAAATAATGTTGCATATTACATTGATTTTTACCTTGCTGATTTTTATTATTGAATAGGCTTAGTTCAATCATTTTACATGTTAATTTTAAATCATGATAGAATATAAACGAATAAATTTAACTCAACACCATAATAAATAAAAGAAAAAAACCTAAAAAATTTAGGAATCTTTTGCACTTACTCTTAAGCCTTTGTGTAACTAATTTTTTTTATTTTAATATACTAGAGATTGTAATT
>APFE030128256.1:0-18537 GCA_000404065.3 Pinus taeda | reverse complement strand
TTTTAAATATCTTCACATTAATTTTGTTAATAAATATTCCCCGTAAATAATACTCATAAGTTTAAAAAATATGGTTGGATTCAAAACATACTATATGTCTATTTTATTTCTAGACTCTTCTAATCCCTTTTTATATGTGTTCATGCATAAAATTAAATTTTCAAGGGGTGAGCTTTTTTAGAATTTTTACATTGGTCAAAAGAAATTTGAGTGATTGGAATGCCCTTTCACATTCAAGAGTCCATTCAAATGTAATTTTATGTTATGTAGACACGTGATCTAGAGTTCTATTTTGAAAATCGATGCTAATCCCGTTAAATACCTAACTTAAGCTGATTTTTTAGGTGTTTTTCACTCGTTGATACCTTTAATTTTTATTGGATCCACAACTATTATTTTCTCTAATATGATATCCTCCATAGAACTAATTTGATCCCAATAGAAAGAGCACTTATTCAGTTTGGCATAAAATTGATGTTCTATCAACACTTGTAATACCATCCACAAATGTTGTCATTGTTCCTCTTTATGATATAGGGTAAATAAGGATGTCTTATAAGAATGCTATAAAAACCTTTTCCAAAAATTCCAATAAAAATATTGTTCGTGAAACACATGAATACATATAGTGCATTAGATCAACCAAAAGGAACCATCCAAACTCATAGATGGCATAGCTAGTTCTAAAAGTTGTGTTCATGATATCATCTTTCATATCCTATCTTGATGGCATCCTAATATAAATTTAATCATGGAGGATACATTTTCCCTTCTTAGTTGATCAAATAAATTGTCCATGCATGGTAAAGGATACTTTCTCTTAATTTTTGTCTTCTTTGTTTGTACGAATTGAATGCATAACAAATTAATGTTCCATCTTTCTTTGACAATACTACTAGGACACCCTAAGAGGACATGCTTGTGCATATATATCCCTTTTTGGTTTTTCTTCAAGCTACATCTATAACACATTTAGTTAAAGTATGCTCATTCTATAAGGTGTTTTGGAGACTAGGGAGGCTCCCAACATTAAGTCAGTTTTGATGCAGGGTTACCCCCACTTACACCCATAGTATGCATGTCAAATGCATAAACACATTTGTCCCAGGAAATTTAACTCTCTAAGAAGTCAAATCTTCATTTAGAATATTGTTAAGGCCCCTTTCTTAATCTCTGCAGAATAATTTATAGAATAACCAAGTCTAACCCTTAATCCATCCTTTGCTTTCTATCGGGACTCCTTTACCTTCATACACTTCATTCACTTTAATATCAGGACCCATTCCACCCTTATAAACCTTCATTAACCCTTAGCCGCATATGTATATAACCTTCCCACTCTTAACTTTGCTTATCTAGAACTTAACCACATGAAACCCTTATATCCGTGATATTTATATTATAATGTTTATATAATAGAAATACACAATAATCATGCATAACTTACCTTTTCCACCTTCTAAAAGCCCTTGCATAGTTTCTGAGGTTTCCCTTTATCGCTAATCATAGTCTCCATAGTCCACGGTTCACATTAACCTTTCTTTCGGATTTCAAATCCTAATAACCACACTTAATAACTTTTCAGGTCCACTCCTATCGCATGCCTCAATACTCCTTTGCAATAAAGCACCATTGAATGTTTGCGATGCGATATTTACTAACAATCTCCACTATTGATCCTCCTTCCGATCCGACGACCGATGTCTTTTCCTGCTCAATCAAACTTGAAGGACACTCCTCCATCGTTGATATGCACTTAGTGGATCCGACAGTCCATAGCGATTTTGGGTGGACAAATAGCACAAAGAATACCCTCCCGAAAAATGATTTTCTCTCTCTCCTTCGCTGCTATGTCTCGCTCGGTTAGTCGAATCGGATGACCACTCCTTTTTGCCACTTATGGTTTCTACCTCGCCCAAAATACCACTTACACATATGAACCCGCTTTTCTTCTTCGTTAATGCTTGGACTTGTTCGTGCCCGCTGATCGTAGATCTTCAATCATCGACGACTGCAACGACTCCTCTTCCGCTAAAGCTTAAATCAATCTCTATCATTCATTTCTTGACACCAGTCTACGCGATTTAATCTTGGCTGCTTATCATCTGACAAAAACTCGTTCGTTGATCTTCGAGATCTAATGATTACTATGTACTAAAATCTCACTTCTTCATCCATCCCTTTTCTTGACTTTGCTATTTCTTCAATGCTTTTCTATGGTTTTAGGTTTCTTCAGGGTTTTATTCTTCCGCTGCTCAACTCTCTCTGAGTTTGACTCCGTGAATTCTCACTTCGTTGCCTCTCTAGAGCCACACTCTGATCCTTCAATTGGATCCGATGATCCATTATGATTCCTCTGAATCATTCTTCTCCTCTGCGTATTCTACAAAACTCTTCCTCTGCACATATATTATACAGAATTATGATTCACTCATAAAACATCATTCAATACTCGAAACACACACATTTATACAATTTCAGGATAAACCTCTGTATTATATAAATACAAAAAACTGATTACATATCAAGACTCTCTGTCTCTTTGGCCTGATGTTCAATATCAGTGGCCTCCTTTCTCTACACTCTGCTTGTAGGCTTACATTTATGCCAGAACGGTTCTCTTGAACTAATTCTGGTTTAGATCCTTAATCTACTGAACTGACTCCTAAATGTCCTCTAAGTCTGCTTCTAACTCCAGTTAATCCCTAAGAATCCTCTCTAGTTCCTCGAATCATGAAACTACTTTAAGACTTATAATTGACTTCTAACTCTCTCGTCATTATTAACCACTCATTTTCTCCTTCATTCGAGAGCATTTACAAAATAACTCACATTATCTAATTACTTCCTATCCTACTCACTCAAAAGCCTAAATATTACATTAATTCAACACTTAGGAATCCAACTTCCTTAAAACACACGACCCCCCTATGTCAACTAGAATACAATGATTTTCTCTTGGGTTGAATGCTCCTGCATAACACTCCCAAAGTAGAAAATATTCATGAACTCCTGATCATGTGTCTTCATAAGTTGATAGAAAACATCTAGGGTCCAAAACTTTAGTTTGTAGTTTCCCAAATGCCTTGCACCTCTGTTGCTTCTATATGTCTGTTATATTTTGTTTCATCTTCCTCTCCTTGTCAATCAGGCTCAAATTCTGATTGATCTTCCTTCCTGCTGCTACCAGTTTCCTCCACATGGACTGTTTCTTCATCAACTATCATAATTCTTCAATCTCTGTCTCCAGTTCATCCTTGGACTGGTCCATATTCTGCCTGTTACTTCTTCCTTTTTCTCTTCGCTTCGGGTTGTTGCTGTTGTCCACTAACCCTTCAAACTGTTGTTGCTTACTTTCACTGTGTAGTTACTGGTTTAATTTTTATTCTACTTTTTCTCTCGCTACCATTGCAGACATTGCTCTTGCTCTTGCTCCAACTTTTGCTTTGACTCCTACGCTTAATGCCTCCCTTTCATCCTTACCCTCTTTCATGATTATTTATGTCTACACTGAATCATGACTTTCAAGCATTCTCTCTAGCAATTGAGCATCTTTGTTCCATGGATTAAATTCTTCCACAAAATCTTCTTCTTTCATCTTTATTTGGCTGCTCATTTGTTCCAAATTTTCATCCAGCATTTGCAACTAAACCTGCACTCACAAAACACTTGTTAAAATAAAAAAACATAAGGCTTATGTGCTTTATCTTCGTTTGGCTACAATTCAGTTTGCTTCTTTGTTCCTTTCTCCTCTGTCAGCACATCAGTATTCTGTTTCAACCTCTTTAAAGAATTCCCTAAAGAACTCTTAAGATTGTCAGCTAGTCTCTCTTCCACATCCTCTACTCTAATGATTACTTCCTTCTCTTGTCCACTGTAGTGAACTCCTTTGTCTCCAATCACACTATCATACTCTGAATTTCCCACCAAATATTCCTGCAATGCAATTTCTCTTTGACACTTCACAAGTACTTCATCATCACTTATAATCCTTGCATTTATAAACGAAATGTTAGTTTGAAAATTACAAGGCTCAATAGTTTCAACTGTTGTTTCAAATATTAGTTCTTCAAACTAAACTTCATCTCTTTTTCCCACAAGAAATCGTCCCTGTGTGGTAACAGTTTCATTACTATGTTCTTTCTGCTGCAATAAGTCACTGCCTTCCTCTTTCTCCTTGTCTTCTTACCCCTTTATGATAATATCAACAAATTGTCCTTCACATGTTTCACCTACAAACATACACAAATTGTTAAATTTAAAACCATGTGACCCTTTGGTCTCACTTAAAGTTTCAATCTTCAAGTCTTCATCTTCACTCAGAACTTCACCTTATTCCACTTCACAAATGGACACTTCCATTTTCATTTCCAACTCAGCTTCTCTGAGTTTTTCCATCAGCCACATCACTTGCCTCTGTTGTAGCCTTCTCTACAACTGATGCCACTTCACTGGCTTCTTCCTCAAGACCCAACCTTGTCTCAGGATTTCCTCTAGTATCATCATCAATAAATCGAATTGTCCTTTCATCTCTGCAATTTCCTTCTCAATTTACTCTTGACTCATCCTCTTGCCTTTTGCCTTGGCATCCTCTTTCTTCATCTTTCTTCTGAGGTGGTCTTCCTTAAACCTCTGCTATGATTGTCAGTAGCCATCTTCTTCTTCTTTATCTTCATGAGCTCCTCACTCACTTACTATGAGCTACATTAAAGCCTCTGCAACAACAAGTCCTCCTTTTTACAACTTACCTTACCAAGCTTTCATCTGTACTTGGTCTTTTGGTAAGCAATTGGGTCTCTATCTCCGGAACCTCCTTTGAGCACTTCTCTCTACTCCTTCTAGGCTTCAACTCTTCTACACCTCTCAATAACATAACGGTCCTCTTGTATTTCAATCACAATGAAATACTTGGTTCTGACCACCTCTTCTTTCACTTAGAATGACTTACCAGCTTCTTCATCCCTTAGAAATTCTACCCACATCCTTTATGCAATTGCCTTTGTGAGCTGCAACACTACCGCTGCAGTAACAACTCTTCTTCTTGCTACATATGCTTCAGTAAGCTTCTCTCCTCTAAGCTCAGTCTCTTAGCATTTCTCTGGTTCTTTCCTCTGGAACCAATTCAAGCATTCCTTGCTCTATATGTTGCAACCTTCTCACCTTCTTTTGTTGTTATCTGTGCATCAATGTACAAACACACATTCTCCAATCAAACAAAATAGAACATATTACCTCACCTTCAAAATCTCTGCATGACGTTGTTCCACCATTCCACTTGTACCTTGAATGGATTGTCCTTTGTTTCTTGCATCTACAACTTCTACTACACATCACCTCTGTGTGCCTACTTTCTGTTAGATTAGAATCTGATCCTTCCTTGCTTGCATAAACATCTTTGACACATAACTTTGTTCTCAATTCTTTCTCATAGAATTTCTTTGTTCTTTTTTAACACCAATTTTTTCAATTACAATTCTTTTGTGATACCAAATGATGTTGGGTTACCCCCGCATAAACCCACAGTATTCATGTCAAATGCATAAGCACATTTGTCCCAGGAATTTTAACTCTCTAAGGAGTCAAATCTTCATTTAGAGTATGGTTAAGGTGCCTTTCTTAATCTCTGCAGAATAATTTATAGACTAACCAAGTCTAACCCTTAATCCATCCTTTCCTTTCTATCTAGACTCATTCCACACTTATATACCTTCATTAACTCTTAGCCGCATACGTATATAACCTTCCCACTCTTAACTTTGCCTATATAGAACTTAACCAAATGAAACCCTTATATCCATGATATTTTTATTATAATGTTTATATAATAGAAATACACAATAATCATGCATAACTTACCTTTTCTGCCTTCTAAAATCCCTTGCACAGTTCCTGAAGTTTCGCTTTATCGCTAATCGCAGTTGCCATAGTCCACGGTTCACATTAACCTTTCTTTCAAATTTCAAATCATAATAACTGCACTTAATAACTTTCCAGGTCCGCTCCTATCAAATGCCTCAATACTCCTCCGCAATAAAGCACCATTGAATGTTTGCGATGTGATATTTACTAACAATCTCCACCATTGATCCTCTTTCTGATCTGACGACAGATTTCTTTTCCCACTCAATCAAACATGGACGACAATCCTCCATCGTTGATCTGCGCTTAGTTGATTCGACGGTCCACAACGATTTCGGGTGGACAAATAGCATAGAGAATACCCACCAGAAAAGCGATTTTCTCTCTCTCCTATGTAGCTACATGTCGCCGATTAGTGGAATTAGGTGACCACTCCTTTTTACCACTCATGGTTTCTACCTTTCCCGAAATACCACTTCCGCTTATAAACCCGCCTTTCTTCTTGGTTAACGCCCAGACTTATTAGCGCCCAAAGACCATAGATCTTCAACCATCGAAGGCTCCAACAGCTCCTCTTCCACTAAAGCTTAAATCAATCTCCACCGTTCATTTCTTGACACCAGTCTACGCGATTTAATCTTGACCACTTATCATCTGACAAACTCATCTATTGATCTTCGAGATCCAACAGTTTCTATGTATTGATACCTCACTTCTTCGTTCGTCCCCTCTCTTGACTTCGCTATTTCTTCAATGTTTCCCTGTGGTTTTAAGTTTCTTCAGGGTTTTATTCTTCTGCTCTTCCACTGCTCAACTCTCTCTGAGTTTAACTCCATGAATTCTCACTTCACTGCCTCTCTAGAGCTTCACTCTGATCCTTCAATTAGATTCGATGATCAATTATGATTCCTCCAAATCATTCTTCTCCTCTGCGTATTCTATAGAACTTTGTCTGCACACATATATTATACAGAATTCTGATTCATTCATAAAACATCATTCAATACTCGAAACACTCATTTATACAGTTTCAGGATGAACCTCTGTATTATATAAATACAAACAACTGATTACATATCGAGACTCTCTGTCTCTCTGGCTTGATCTTCAATATTAGTGGCCTCCTTTCTCTACACTCTGCCCATAGGCTTACATTTATACCAGAAAGGTTCTGTTGAACTAATTCTGGTTTAGATCCTTAATCTACTAAACTGACTCCTAAATGTCCTCTAAGTCCACTTCTAACTCCAGTTAATCCTTAAGAATTCTCTTTAGTTCCTCGAATCATGAAACTACTTTAAGAGTTATAATTGACTTCTATCTCTCTCGTCATTATTAACCACTCATGTTCTCCTTCATTCGAGAGAATTTACAAAATATCGCACATTATCTAATTACTTCCTATCCTACTCACCCAAAAGCCTAAATATTACATTAATTCAACACTTAGGAATCCAACTTCCTTAAAACACACGACCCCCCTATATCTACTAGAATACAATGATTTTCTCTTGGATTGAATGCTCCTATATCAAATTCAAAAATCAATATTTATTTTAATTGGTAGCCCTAGTCTATCACCAAAAGGCTCTTCATACTCCAATACAACATACACTCCTTAATATTGGGCATCTCATCCTTGCTCTCTTATTCCATATGGATCGCATTAATTTAACATCCCTTAATGAAAGATTTCTTAATGTCCATGGCTGACATTTCCCTTTACGGTATAAGTCTCAAAATCCCATGTACCTACCTTCATTTCCCCTCTTCACTGGTATAGAAAAAGGCTTTGTCGTAGTAGTCCAATATAACATGATGTCTATCTAACCAATCCATGTCTATGTGGTAGTGATACAACCCAAATGGAATAATGCTCAAATCTCTCTAGTATCTACACCATTACTATTGATGAAGTATTTTTAGACTAACTTCTTAATTCCTCATTTCTCTCTTGTAACTAGTTGAACTAAGCCCTTTCGTATTCAATTTTTTCCAAAATAAATATTTCAATAAGTTTGGGATTAATATAACTATGGCCAACCTTGCAATCAATTAATGTTACATTAAACTTCTATGATGTGTACATCGCAATCTTTTTTTCAATTATCCAAAGGTGCATATATTCCAGACTCAATCATGTCTCCACAGAGTCTCCACACAAGTTTTTATGTAGTGGCACTCCTACTACACCCTAGATGACATCAACATTCTGCATTTTCTATGTAGTGGCACTCCCACTACACCCTAGATGACATCAACATTCTACATTTTCTATGTAGTGGCACTCCCACTGCACCCTAGATGACATCAACATTTTGCAGCCTCTTCTTCCTTTTCCTGTCACACACTCTCAATTTCTGCACCTGAATTAAGAACTATGATTTTCTCCTTTTCCTATCACATAGTCTCAATTTCTGCACCCGAATTATGTACTATGATTTTCTCCAGATACATTCATGCTTCAATTCATATTGTGTTTACTTTATGTGACGTGCCACTTGCCTTTGTTTCAGTAGCTTGGTGAGCACTCATACTTTTAACTATTCCATAGATGCTCTTGCATCAACTTCATACTCTTCTTCGGTATTAACAATCAAATGACTTAAACTGTGTAACTCGACTCAAATCCCAACATTCTTATTTATTCAATATGTGGGCTTACTTTCTAGCTTCTCTGGACACTTCATCGTCCTCTGCATCTCTTCATGCTATCTGGAACTATTTTGGATCTATTTCCTATACTTCAGCAGGCATAGCAACTATTCAGATTCCTTTGGTAGGCTCTCTCTATTACATGTGAGCACATCTCTCACTCTGCTCTGATATTATTTGATACTATTTGTTACTCTACTTTGATACTAGTTCTTACGATGACGAACCACCAAGGGAAGTGGTGTTTCTAATGACACCATTGCTAAAATTTCACTGGCCCAAAGGACAAATTTATGTAGAGTCTTTCTTCCCTAAAATAAGATACATTCACATAGATACAATCGGAAAAGCCATAAATCTTCATAAACATGGAGCTAGAAGAATACATGTCTATCCTTAGAAGTATCACTATATATACTAGTGCAGTCAGATAGATTAAATATACATCAATCCATTATAAGTATCAAAATACTTATACTTACTTCATTATACATCTAGTGTTGCTAAAATTCAAAACAAAAACAAAAACTAAATTATAACTTTATTTTAAATTATAATAATTATGATTAAGTATAAAAGGAATTAATATATAAGTTAAACATAAATTATGTAACAAGATTCATAACCTTGGAGATTCACCCCTCTTTAACAAAGGGAAATGAAATGAGTTATGGTTTTCTGGGCATGTGTTATTGATAAACCATGTTGTTGCCCATGGTATTATAAATAAGCCTATTTACAAATTAATAATCTCCATACTAAATTGGGGTGAATCTCCAAAGCTAACAATCTCTTTACATGTTATTTTAAGAGTATATATAATATATATATATATATTTATTTATATATATATTATTCAAAGCTAAAATATCACCGGGATGGGAAATTCATGCCTGGAGTAATTTCAACATACATAATCAATCTATGAATAGACTACAAGACTTGTGGGCACTTAACCCCACACATAGCCATTGGACATAATTTAATTTCTTTTATATAATGATTTAATTTTAGCATGTTGAAATGTATTATGAGGTAATTGTTTTGGTTAGTATCATAAATTGATTCTTATCCATATTTACAAGCCATTTAATTTATATGGCTATGCTAGTAATTCTTGATAATCAAATTAAAATTTTAAAAGCTTTATTCCAAAATAAACATATTAATAGATGTAATAATATTGACATATTTTACTTTGTATATTAAAATATTTTATTTCTAGTAGGTGTAATTTATATAGCTATGTTAGTAATTATTGATAATCAAATTAAAATTTGAACGCTTTATTCTAAAATAAACATATCCATAAATATAACAAGGCTAAAATATTAATGTCATGATGTGTTGTATGTACTCCAATCAATAATAAAATTGAAAAATGAGTTATATGAATATTTGTTTAACGTTTTTTTATATTAATTTTTTAATATAATTATTTATTTATTTATATTAAATGATGGCATTTTTTTATATAATGCACATATTATAGTACACATGTGATGTCATTAGAGTATAGATTGATATAATGAGAGTTGTACAAATTGTACAGATATTATTTTTACATATTTTTTTCAAACTTGTATTTTTAAAATTATTTTTTTGTAAATTAAAAAGTTAAACCCATAAAAATTGTCTATTCAATACTTTACACCAATGAGAAAATGGAATTTTTTGAATTTAATTACAAACCATTTGTGTTTATGGTACATAGTAATTAATATATAATGTTATTTTTCAAATTATTATATTTATTAAAATTATTTTTTTGTAAATTAAAAAGTTAAACCCATAAAAATTGTTTATTCAATACTTTACACCAATGAGAAAATGGAATTTTTTGAATTTAATTACAAACCATTTGTGTTTATGGTACATAGTAATTAATATATAATGTTATTTTTCAAATTATTTATATTTATTGTACATAGTAATCAGTGATATAATACATAGTAATTAATAATATAGTACACAAAAGTCAATTCTTGCCATCATTACACAATAAGAGGAGAGACATTTCGACCAATCATATTTGAGATAAATAGAAATAAATTTTATTTAAAAATAATAAATTTAATTTCATAATGTCAAACTTTGTATAGATTTTAATTTTTTTTAATCAAAAAAAACTAATAGAAAGTCAATGAAAAACACATTATGTGTTATATTGTCCCAATGGTAAGTATAATAATAATGGCCTATTTTACTTTGTATATTAAAAGATTTTATTTCTAGTAAACGTTAAATTTTTAATTTTTTTCTAAATGTACCATATCGAATTTATATTGAAAATAAATTAATCTCAAGAACTAAACCATGAACTGGGATTCAACAAAAACATCGATGAGTATTCTACCATATCGATGAACAAAATTTTGGACACTCCTTAGAGTTTCAAGAACATTTAAGAATTGGTGAATGTGGACGAAGGAGTTTGGTTGACTCTCTGATCTCATAGTATCACTGTATCCCCATATCTCACAAATCAACTTTTACATGCACATGTGTTAACTAATGCTCCTTGTTATCTAGGTAAATTAAAATCTCCAAGTTAAACCGTTGAAATTGGTATGTTATTTGTGTGTACTGACCAAATTTGGATAATGTGTGTTTATAGACATATGGGTGGAGAATGCCTGAAATAGCCAAGAAACTTATTCTCATTCTTACCCTCCAACGAACCACCTAGAATGAAACACATTTCCTCACTACACGAACCACTATGTTGTTCAAGCTTCTGCATTGGAGGGCATATCTACATTTTGAATTGGATCTACTGCATCCTCTCGACAACCTCCTAGGTTGTAGCTCATATAAGTCAATACTAGTAACACTCTTTCTTGATCCCCAGTCAGTCATAAATCTTGCTTGGTGTGAAAAAGGTTACATTTAATTGCTCATAATATAGTAATTGGTGTTAAGATAGTAATTTGGGAGTTGTTAAAGATGAAAGCACGGCAGAGTTAAAAGTGGCTATTAATAAAGTAAAGCACACTTGTGCAATTTTATTCATGAATGGCATGGCTACAAAGAGTCTCTTTTCGACTCTTAAGTTGTTGTAGTTAATAATAACGGTGTTTTTAAATTGTAAGCTAAATGGGGGAAAACTTAGTTTAATATTTTTTTCTTTTTATTTTTTAATAAAGAATAGTTAAATTCCAAATAAAACAAAATTACCATGTATGTCTCGTAGATTTCAGGTTTTAAAAATATTTGTATAGATACATAATTAATGTTGCAAAGGAAACGTCACAAGGCATAAATTGAGGAACAATTGCAACATGAGAATGAAGAAATTAAAATAAGATGCAAAGATGTAGTAGAAATGAGAAAATATAAATAAGATGCAGAGATATAGTAGAAATGAAATTATAAAGATGTATAAACTGAAGTTGATTTAGGGTGCCTAAGACCATATCTTTTTATTAATTATTGAATTAATATTGCATATAAATCTCATAAAATTCAACCTACTCATAATTCATGCCTCTGATCTCTAAGTTTGACTTTTGGGTTATTAACATGGTGATGCACTTTCTCAACCACTAAACCACATGCCAACAAACAAAAGACTACAAAATATTACGATTATTACCATAGAAAATCCAATGACTCTACACACAAGAATTTATTCTTTACTAGATGAGCATATTTCTTACCCATATCCATAAAAGAATGCAAGGTGGAAAGCCTTCTACATAACAGAATCTTTGTTATTATAACTTGTAGCATTGTTGCAAACAACAAAACTATCTGCACATTTTGGAAGATCATTGGCTCACATGATTAATGGTACCATGTCCTATGAATCTAATATTTTTATGCACTTACAGTTAAGGGAGCAAACAATATCCAAAGAATGTATACCACATGGATCAATAAACAGTCTATTTGATAGTCCTTGCTAGGCTTAGCATAAACAACATTATTGCTCCTTAAGTCCTTCACAACCAATACAAATGTTGTACAACATGAGGTTCATGCTGTTGGCAATCAAAAAATATTTCTAATCAAGAATGCCACCAGATTCCTTCAATCTCATACAATGATTAATGCACCAAACATAGATGTACCAAATACAATGACTTATGTCATTTGAAGAATGTTGGCATGTCAAAATCAATGTGATACAATTAAGTCACCTTTAAGTAGAATCTCATTGCAATTTCTATAAAAGGTTGTTTGTCATATAATTCCTCATTCTGACTAAAATAACTTTAGTGATCAATGTTAACACCTAGACCACAATCTGTAAGTATGATGTAGTTTTGTAAAACAAATCTTCCACAGTAGCCTCAAGAAAGGATTCATATTGGTGCAAGACTATTTGTCTTGGATAAGCTTAAACTGTGCATACAAAATTCACTCATGCAAAGGGACAGTTGAAAGCTTAGACGTTCCCAACTCACA
The DNA here is from genome assembly GCA_000404065.3 of Pinus taeda. Classification (NCBI taxonomy): domain Eukaryota; kingdom Viridiplantae; phylum Streptophyta; class Pinopsida; order Pinales; family Pinaceae; genus Pinus; species Pinus taeda. The sequence goes on along the minus strand of APFE030128256.1, from coordinate 5,613 downwards.
AAAGTTTCCTTAGATTTGTAAGTTCGAATCTTTGGAAATTTTTGCGACAACTCTCTAAAATTACCCTCAGAATTATGTCAAGACTTTAACCTTAAAAATGTGCCAAGCATTCTCATAAATATAGTTTCCAAATGTCCTTAAGAAGATTCAAAATAAACCCATCATTTGTGCCCTAGTGGGTGACTAATTAGGGCATCATTGTTAAGCCTTAAATTATTGGATTAGCTTTAGGAATTAGGCTCCAAATGCTTGCTTCATCCACAGACCAGTCTATTACGTTTTACCAAAATTTTGTTTGAGCATTGGAGCTCAATGTGCACAGATTTATGCCTTCAGTGACTCTAATAAACCAGCGTATGTGCTCAGAAAAAGAAATATGATCGACTAGAGAAAAACATAGATCTCAAATTAGTGTCGTCGAGACCCACAAATTACTTTAGCGAAGACGCCATAGTTAAGTGCATTTTATTCTCAGAGGAATAAATTCAATCAGAAGGACAATGTTAGCTTAAACAATTGTGGATATGTAGAATGAAGACTTTCGAAGTAGGGTAGAAAGTAGGGTAGAGTACACAAGATTTACCATTCACATTAAGAAGCATAAAGATTATAGAAAAATCAAATTATTTATCATTCACATTATTTTACACGCCTAAATGTTAGTTTAAACAATTATGGATATGTAGAATGAAGACTTTGGAAGTAGGGTAGAGAGCATGGCAGAGTACTAAAGATTTACCATTCACATTATTTTACAAGCCTAATTCACATTGAGCTGAGTTTAAACTACTGTGGATATGTAGAATGAAGACTTTGGAAGTAGGGTAGAAAGCAGGGTAGATTACTAAAGATTTCCCATTCATATTAAAAAGCATAAAGATTATAGAAAAATCACATTATTTTACATGCCTAATTCACATTGAGCTCGATTACACCTAACTTCTCTCAAAATACACTTAACATAGGCAACCCTTGATTTCCTCTTTTCCTTTCTCTCAAGATTAGATTGTAATATCATGCACTGCTCAAGTTGTATAGATAGTCCAAACATCTTCAACCTAAGGAGGATACAGAAGTAAACAACCTAGGTGTCATTAATATTCAATGCTAAAGAATTTCATTGCCACGATTATGCTTGTTGTTGGGAAATTTTGCTAGAATCATTTTTTCAATCTATTTTTCAATGTCCTATTCACCACTACTCTATGAAGACAAAATCGTACAAAAATCTTCCATTTAAAGGTACAATCTGGCACAAGGTGTTACTATCCTCGGTGTATGTTTTTGATCTAAGAATGATATCCTAGTGGTGAATTGATCCAGATTTAAACAGGAATGCAAAAAATTACAGAGATAACCATAAACACAGATATGCAGTGGAAATAATACTTCATTTCATTAATGTAAAATACTAAAATATGCTTACAAAAAGAAATGGAAATAAACCAACTAGGGCGATGGTAGCTTATCTCTGAGAAGAGATGTGGCGGCTACATGACTTTGAACTATGTTACAATGAGGCTCGAAGGCCTATTTATTGTCTATAAACAATGGAAAACCCTTAACATCCCAAAACCTAACCCTAGAAGATGAAACGCCAAATTGTGGGCCCCGTTTTGTGTAAGTTGGTACATCAACTTCCCGGGGTTGTAATTTTGGCACCCGATCTTTGTTTGATGTGTACAATAGCTCGATAGAAAGATATATCCGAGCACTAAAACTTTGGGAAGAGAAACATCAATCCATGGGCACATGTCCCTCCAAGATTTCCCAAAAAACGTCGTTTAGAGCCTCAAAATGGCTCCAGAAGTTCAGAACCCGAAAAACTACTAAAAATAGTAAACTGTGCTATAATAACAGAAACTAAAAAACTGACAGAGATAGTTGTGGCGGTCCAAGTGGGATAGGTGGGTGGCCTCCAAAATCCACCTGGATCATTCCTCCCCCCTAGGAAGCAATCGTCCCCATTGCGTTGAGTTCCTCCATTGGCTGAACTTGGTCACTGGTGCGTTGTTCTGCAACTTTTGATGTGTCCAGTAATGGTGGAAGGCTTGGTCAATGATGGTCCACATTGAACACTCGGTGCAAGCGAAGGAATGGAGGAATGCTATGCTCCAAAGCATTGTTTCCCACGATGTTGGTCATGATCTAAGGACCATGTCGGAGTGGTCTGAGCTTCTTATGGGTTCTGGTAAGGCGTTCTTTTTGCGGATGGAACTAGACTTTGTTGACCACCTCAAACTTGTGTGGTACCCCTGTGGGTGAGGAGAAGTTGTTCCTGTGTTATTTCATGACCGTATCCCTCCGTTGATGGTGCTGCTACGTGGAGTAACCCTTCGCGGGGGTCATGGATGTGGCAACAATCTTCCCCTTACTTTGGCAGCGATCCAGATAAAAATTAAATTTCCTAGTCTGTGAGATGAGCCTGTTTTGTTTCTTAGCAGCGATCAAAGAGGTGGTAGTAGGTGGGGCTAGCTCTGGTATCCTGTATAATGAATTACCCAAAGAAATAATAACACGAGGCCTTGAATCATACATAGCATGTCGCCTCCACAAGTATGGTTGGCCTAATAATACATCACAAACATCCAGAGGTGTGACATCAAACAATACCTTTTCCGTGAAGGGTTTGATGCTATAGGGAAGGCGGCACTGTTGGCGTACTCGGAGTTCTCATCCTTGGTGAAGCCATTCGATACGGTACAGTTGTGGGTGTGGTGTAGTTGGTAGGAACAACCGCTTCATGACCTCTGCTAAAATAAGGTTTTTTTTACTGCCACGGTCGACAATGAATTTCATCGGCAAACCCTTCACGCACATCTGTGAGTGGAAAAGACACTCCCCCTCTTCTGGATCTTCAGGCTCATTCTTCTAGATCTTGGCACTCGCAATAGTGGCACTGGGCTCTGCATCAATGATCTACTTCCCTTTGCCATTCCCCTTGTCAGGTTCTGATTCAGGGTTGGAACATGCATCTGATTCTGAAGCCTTCAACTTGGCCACCAGTGATTGCTTGGTCCGACACTCACTTGTGTTGTGAGTGGGGCTCTTATGGAACTCACACCACTTTCTTGTGTCCTTCTTCGACTTTGTGGTGTTGTTTTTTTCTTGCAGCTTCAACGGGCTATCTTGGGTTACCTCGCCTTGGCTTTGTCCTTTGGTCTTTGGATTTGCAAATCCAAAGTCTCGCTTCTTTTGTTTGAACTTTTTGCTCAATTTTGACAACGTATCGGTATGCCATGCTGAGCGAGGAGATGTTTGGGAACTCAATCTCTTCCTGGATGTATTTGTGTAGGCAGTCACAGTATTTTAGTACCAAATTTAGCTCAGAGTCCTTGATACCCCATTGTGTGCAAAGGGTATGAAAAATCTTTTTGAACTCCATCACATCTTGGTCCCTTCCCTGTCACAGCATGGTCCACTTTATGTATTTGTCCTCATAGATTTTGACAGGGTAATAATGCTCCTTGATGGCATCCTGGAAGGAATTCTAAGTGGGTGCGACTGAAAATAGTGAGCCCGTACTTTCATCCTTCTACTTGCAGTAGGTTTCCCACCAGTCCTTGACATGGGGGGTAGCTTTGAAAAGAGCAAAAAAAATCTTTTCCTGACTCGAAAATTTATGAACAGAAAAATACCCATCTAGCAGATTCAACCATTTATCTATGGCATCTGCATCTATTTGACCCTTAAATATGAGGATTTCAAAATTAATTTGTACCTTAAAGGGTGTGGCATTTCCAGAGTAGTTGTTGGAAGCCGATGCATCGCCTATGGGTAGCCGCTGAAGGATCTGGGCAAAGTTGTCCACCATCGCGTTCCTTTGTCACTCGAGGGCTTCTTCGAGCAAGATTTTGATAAGATCTCCTGCCCCCTCGTCTTTCTTTTCATCTGCCATGGGAGGCCATTGGGATTTGTGAGGTTGGTCTTGCAAAGGTTCAACTAGTTCAAGCCCTAACTCCTTACATCCTAACCTCGTTGGGGACATGCAAAGAAAAACAGAGAAAAAGCAGACCCACTCTCATACCACTGATCCAGATTTAAACAGAAACGCAACAAATTACAGAGATAAACATAAACACAGATATGCAGTGGAAATAATACTTCATTTCATTAATGTAAAATATTGATATATGCTTACAAACAGAAATGGAAATAAGCGCTGGTAGCTTATCTCTGAGAAGAGATGTGGCGGCTACATGCCTCTGAACTGTGTTACAATGAGGCTCAAAGGTAGATTTATTGTTGAGAAACAATGGAAAATCCTTAACATCCCAAAACCTAACCCTAGAAGATGAAACACCAAATTGTGGGCCCAGTTTTGGGTAAGTTGGTACATCAACTTCCCGGGGTCGTAACTTTGGCACCCGATCTTTGTTTGACATATACAATAGCTCATTAGAAATATCTATCCGAGCACTACAACTTTGTGAAGAGAAACATTTGTCCATGGACCCATGTTGCTCCAACATTTCCCAAGAAAATGTCATTTAGGGCCTCCAAACGGCTCCAAAAGTTCAGGACCCGAAAAACTGCTAAAATAGTAAATTGTGCTACAATTACGAAAACTAAAAAACTGAAAGAGATAGTTGTGGCGGTCCATGTGGGATAGATGGGTGGCCACCAACATCCACCTAGATCATGAATGTCCAAGAGAAAAATTTAACTATATCTTGCTTGGGTAAAGCCATAATCTTCTATCAAAAGGAATTGTCATAAATAGATATAAAGTTAAATTATTATGAGTTAATATTTTTTTTGTAAGCTTGGTAGTACTTTCACTATTTATATTATCTGTCCAAAATCAAGTTTTCCATTTGTTCCGGGTGGCCTCAACCTACCTGAAGGAAACTAGGTGGCCACCTGTCAGCATTAAAAGCTGTCCAAAATTTAAATAAGTCTTTCTCTATTAGACTAACATCATTATCTATGCTATCATTACTGCAATTCAATTTTAACAAGTAAAATATATTCATCATGGAACTTCACGAAAATGTAGCTGGACCTCTGTTTTACTCCTCGTTCGAAGATATCACTGGGGCTGGTGCTTTGGTGTTGGATCCCAACATCTCGTTCCTCTTCATATCCTACAGTGTTTGTTCAATTCTCCCTAGTGTTAAGTTATTTTGATAAGTTTGGATCTGGACTACTGCTATCTCCTTGAGTAGCTCTGCTCTGATGGGATATTTCTCCTTGGTGTCCTCCTATGCCTACGAACCTCTGCTTGCTACATGTTATTTGTTAATAGTCATAGCCCGGGCCACCACATTTTTCATGACCCAATACTGCTGGATGGTTTGTTTGAAGAGTGTGTGATGTCCGCGGGAGTTACTTGGGTCATGAACCGTGCCCTCCCATTCTTCCATGGGAATGTCTTGGTTTCTTATGGTGTCATTTTGTTCTCTCTCCCAGCCAGCTATTTCGGCTATTAACCTCTGGTGGGTTCCCTGCCATGTATGCGTCAATGAGGGTTTTCATGTGTTATCATCCTGTCTTTCTCCCTCTCTTGCTTTGCTCTCTGTTGGGGCCTCTCACCCCCTCAACAATCTTTTTGCCTGTGTCTCTCTTACCCTTCTTGGTCACCTCTTTTCCATCTCTTGCCATGTTGTTTTT
>APFE030128254.1:100452-161313 GCA_000404065.3 Pinus taeda | reverse complement strand
AATGGATAACTTTCTTTTAGAATCTGGCTTTTCTAGGTGTCATTCTGACAATACTGTCTACACCAAGACAGTGGGAAACTCTCTTATCATCCTTGTTCTTTATGTTGATGATCTTATTCTTACTGGTAGTGATCCCATCCTTATAAACCATGTGAAGTCCAGCCTTAAAAAGAAATTTCAAATGACAGACTTAGGACACTTACACTATTTTCTCGGTCTTCAAGTCTTGCAATCCAAGGAGGGTATTTCCCTTTCCCAGTCCAAGTATGCTTGTGATATTCTTCGTCATTTTCACATGGAAGATTGTAAGCCAGCTCCTTCTCCCTTTCAGTCTGGAGTCAAACTTTCCGTCTCTTGTACTTCTCCTGAAGTTGATGCTACCTTATACCGTCAACTTGTAGGAAAACTCTTGTATTTAACCCATACTCGTCCGGACCTTTCCTTTGCTGTTGGCCTTGTTGCTCGTTTTTTGCAAAACCCCCGTGAAAGTCATTGGAAAGCAGCTAAAAGAATACTTCGTTATGTTCGAGGTACAATACAGTTTGGGATTCATTACAGTGCCAAAGCAACTCCTCTATTAGTTGGTCTCACTGATTCTGATTGGGCTGGTGACCCTGATGATCGGAAGTCTACTGCCGGTTATGTCTTCACTCTTGGTTCAGGACCTATTACATGGGCTTGTAAGAAACAGGCTGCCATTTCTCTTTCGTCAGCAGAAGCAGAGTATCGTGGTGCCGTGGAAGCTAGTAAGAAAGCCTTGTGGCTTCGTCAGATCCTATCAGAATTTGGCTTTGAGCAGCAGCATCCGACTACACTTTGGTGTGATAATCAAAGTGGCATTCAGCTTTGCAAAGATCCAGTTCAGCATCAGCGCAGCAAACACATTGAACTTCACATGCACTTCATCAGAAAGGTCATTCATGACCATGTTCTTGAAGTGCAATATTGTTCAACAGATGATCAGGTTGCAGACATCTTCACAAAGGCTCTCACAGAGGCGAAGTTCACTAAACTTCGATATATGCTTGGAGTTCAGGAAGTTGTCACTAAGGGGGGATAAGCTCTAGTGCCTCCTTCCTTCTCCTATTGTGTCATATTTGTAAATCCTTCAATCCTATCCCAAGTTGTTCTTAAGGGGGGATGTTAGGATATTCCGACACATAGGAAATAGTTAAGTTCAACTTGGTCTAGTATAGAGTTAGGTACAGTGTGTTTCTTTACCGTTGTACATTTTGTAACTTACAATCCGACGGTCACGATATGTAGTGATCCGACGGTTCATTCTCTCCTCGGTATTACCGACACTTGATCCGTGGCTTGACACGCGATTGGTCCATGAATTCTATTTAAAGCGCATGGAGGGTCCTTTGTAGGTTAACCGTGCATGAGAGAAGCTTATGTAAATTTTCATTCTTTTATTAATAAATTGCCTGTAGTAGCCACGTTGGCGTAGGCTGTGGACTGTTTCCCTCTCTGAGGGTTTTAACCACGTCAAAATACTAGTGTATTGATCTGTGATCTGTTTGTGAGCGGTGTACTTTTGGTGTTCTATTTGAGGAACTTACCCTGTAAATTCCTACACACTCTGACTAGAATTGTTGGTAGTATGAGTTGTCCCAATGCTCTACAAAAAATCAAAGAGATTTCACTTCCAAAAATCAATATATATCCTAAGGAAAAAAGAGGAAGCCTAAACAATTGAAAGCAAGAAACCATTCTAGGACTTTGAAGAGGTCACAAGAGCAACATCTTCCAATCTTGTGTCCGGGAGACTAGAATCTTGAATTTGCATTAGATCTACTTTTCTACATGAGTCAGGTGAGTTTCCAGCTTATCAAGACTGTCTTGCATTCACCATTTGTTCTATTGGATGTCATTGAGTAAGGAAATTGTATTATTTCTATCCTCGCGTTTTTCTTTTAAAATCTACCCTAGTGGAATCTTCAATTCCAAGTGAAGAGTAAAAACATGAATATATTGGCTTCTCTTACCCCTAGTATGCCCTAGGTCAAGGATCTAATGTGAAATTTGATCAATAAGTTATGAGTCTAAGAAATCATGTCTATCCCAACAAGCCTGCCTTTCTAGCCAATGAATCTATGCCTGAGTACTTGGCAAGGTTATTGCCTAGTAAGAAGCAATGGCCTCCTAGGCCAAGGTTTTAGCACGAGACCTACCAGTCCCCACCTCCCGCCAATCACTGAACTAAAAAACCACAAAGACCCAAACTTCATTGAACTTGCAATAAAGGGGGTGGAGGACAAGAGGAACACCAAAAAAAATGTCATGAAAAATATAATACTGAGGAAATATTATTGAATAGATATCAACCTAGGAGGAGGACCCAAATCCAAAGAGACAATAATTCTTGCAAGAAAATAAACTAGAATAATCCCACCATTCCCCACGAGTGATTGAAGAAAATGTTTGGTACTCAAAATTACATTGCCATGACACTGAGGGAGAGTTGTAGCAAGGCCCATTTGCAAACTAGAGCCTAGGTATTGCACTTTGTATGTCCACCCTTGTAGAGATGAAATTTTCCAAAGAGCCTAATCTAAAATCCAACCAAGAATCTCGCCATACTTATCATCATTATCGTAGACCCCAGTATCAAGTTTTTCAAAAGACAAAAATATATTGCTAGTGCAAGGAATGTAATGTTGATAATGTTTGGAAATATATTTCCAACAGAAAATTTCTAGCTCTTCCCACTCACCTTCAACCACACAGCATCAGAATAGCTTGAACTTGGCTCCATGGTGCCAGAAAATCTGACCTGTGTCTAATGGAATATATATACATGATACAAAGAGTTGTTATGGGTTGGAGAAAATATAAAGAAAAATGCTAGAACCTAGTAATCCATCCAACTATATATTAATCATTATTAATCATTTCACATGTATCATTCATGGAAGGGTAAGCCACACTCACCCCTTGTTTTAATGATCTCATGGATGAGGGGGTGTGAATACCACCCACCCCATATTTCAATACAACTCAATCTTCCACACCCATTGGCGAAGAATAATAATAATAATAATAATAATAATTATTATTATTATTATTATTATTATTATTATTATTATTATTTAAACCCGTCCATTTCCATATTCACTCTACATCTACTACAATGATAAGCAATTTGTTACGATCCTTCAAGTTAAAAATTATATTTTTTTTTCCAGAAACACCATTCACATTGCTATAATCTCGATAAACCAAAATTCAGTATACAAAACCAATTTTCAAGGATAGTGAAAGAAATGGGTTTTTAAAATAATCATTTGTATGAAGATCATGCCTATGAATCTTGGCGACGGTTTCCTTTATATGATTTATGAAGTTATGTAAGGTCGCTAAATTGAAAACAGATGATATTAAAAAGGATCTAATGCTTATTCACTATATTATTGTAATTATAATCAAACAATTATTTTTATGTTTTTATAATAGAAAAATATATATTTTATATAATATTAGTATTTTTAAATATTCACATTATATTATTTAAAAAAAAAAAAAATTAAAAAAATTATTTTAATTAGAATTATTATAATGAAATATATAATTCAATTATAACAAAATAATTATAATAAAATATTTATAATTAATTATTATTATTTTCAAAACATTTGAATAAAAAGTTTTTTTGGTTGAAAATTAGTTGAATTTATGTAGGGAGATAAGGCCTATAAATGTTTCAAATCATTGACCATATTGAGTTAGACTAGATTTAATCACTTTAATATAATAGAATTTCTTTTCATTTCATTGATCATATTTAGTTAGACTAGATTTAATCAGTTTAATAGAATATATTTTCCTTTCATGTCAATATACTTTCGTTAGAACTAAAATATAATTCCTTGCATATAATTTTCTTTACACTTCACAAGTTAAAAAACTCACATTGATAAGATAAAATGTAATGAAATTTTAGTACAACTGAATTGATCAACAATTTTGGTATCATTTTCAGGGAAGTATACATAGGAATTAGGTTTTAATTTAGATTTCATTTTGAATTATGCAATTTTCAAAAGGAGAAATGGTAAGACGAAAGATAAGAACTTGTGCATCGCATTATGAGGTCTCTCCTAACCTTACTTGTTGAATTTAATTCATTTTTAGTTGCATCCATTTTACTTGCATAAGTAAGAATACATTTATAAAGAAAGAAATTCAAGAGTTAGATTCATTAGAGGTATAACTTCAATACAACAATTACATGCCATCCCCATGAGACCATAGGGTGCAGTAAGAACTGCATCACCACCACATGACATATTCAATATTTTGCAGCTAGAATAAGGCATCCTAAGGCGTAAAAATATGAAATAAAAACTAAAGAGGAACCAACTTCTTAAACAGAAGAAGTAGTAGACGAACCAACATATTCAACAGTGGCAGTTATGTTTCTTTCTCATTCAAGAGGAGAACAAATTATTACATAAGAGCTTGAGATACCTACTAAAATACAAGAATAAGAGAAGGAGGAAGGAATATTCTTTGGAAGACTAATAGTTGAAGAACCAAAATAAGGAAATCCAAACGAAGAACCATATTATCTTAGTTCTGAAGAATCAATGGGAGAAGGAGAAGGAGTGATCTAGGTGGATCTTCAGATACAATGGCATCGAAAATCTCAGAACCAAAGTGCTCAGAATGAAGTTGACCTAGGACCAGAGCATAGATCTCGTCGCCCTGATTCCAACGACGTTAACGGCACTTCAATCCAAGTTCGGATGACGAAGTTATCGCGAAAAGAAGGTTGCTATGTTCGTTAAGAAAATGAGGCATTTTCCTTTAAAAAGGAATCACATTGGAAATTGTGCAGATGGGGGACCTCAAGACCCCCGATCAGCGATTTCTGAAATATCAGGTCAGAGGAACTAGGTAGGCGCTGACTACGATTACGATCGGTGATATAAAGTGATCAGATCGGCATTGGTGATCATCATACCAGAACCCTGGTTTGTTGACGTTGATATCGGCGATCGACGGTCAACAATCCTCGTTAACAAGACTGTTGAACCCCCAATATGCCAATTGTGATATTAAGCCCAAACCCGATAAGGATATATGTCCAATTTAATATTTTTTGAAGTCTGGGACTTAATGATTTGGTTGGATTTTAGTGTATTACAAGGGTTTTTGGATATTATCACTTGGAACAATAAAAAGCTTATGTTGGGGTTTGTTGCACATGCCGACCCTTCTACTAAAATGACCTCTATTTTATGCCAAAACAACCCCGATTTAAGTGGGATTTGTCCAAACGACCCATTATAAAAAGCCCGATAGTTGGAAAAAGCACGGAGGAGGATTTTTAGCACGTTGTTCGAGGTAGGAGAGCTTTCAGTTGGCCGATAGTGTATTTTTTACTATTTTGGACAAGTTTAGATGTTTTCAGCCCCTCCCAATGCCACGAACGCATTGGTGCTACTCACTTCTCCATCTGAGGTATAAGCCTCATGTTATGCAACTGATTATTGAAATTCTCTTCTTTTCATGCCATTTAATATCAAGGCCTCCCCATTATTCGCGCAAGACCCAGAGACATAATCTGAGTTCGACGAACTATGTTATCAAATCTTGGTGTCTTCTTTTTGTGCCTTTATGTGTCTTCTTCCTCTTTCTGGTATGCACATTAAATTTCTATGTTAAGCTACAATATTCACCTGTGATTCTTTTGATACATCTATAAGAGAAATATCCCTAGATCAAGTGGTATCAGAGTAGGTCTTGTTAGATGTGAATTGCATGTTTGTATGCTAATAAGAGATAGACTCCAGAGAGGTGAAGGGGAATTAGAGACTATCGATCCCGAAGTGGGGCGTGCACATCGAAGGAGAAACATGGTAGAAGATGAAACTCATCTTGAAGAGGAGTGCAATTTCTACAAGACTTTCTATTCAATGGTAGAGAATATCAGTCAGCTAGTTTTAAGGCTATAGAAAGAAGAGGAAAGACATCTAGAAGGACACGGTTCAACACATGGGAATGGTGGAGAAGAACCCCCTCCTTCTCCTTCTGGGAGTGAAGGTTCTCCTTCCTATCACCACCATAATATTAGAAATTCAAAGGATGCATCTAAGAAGCCTTTCTTTAAATTAGATGTTAAACTTGATCTTCCCATGTTTAATGGTGAAAGCAATGCAGAAAAACTTAATAATTGGATTAGGCAGATTGAGGTTTACTGTATGATTCAACAAATCATGGAGAATGAGGAAAATATTCAGCTAGCCTCTCTACGGCTGAGCAACATCGCTCTCGTTTGGTGGGAGAGCAAATTGTAGCAAAGTAAGAATGTGGGTAACCTCTTTTCCTCTTGGCCTAATTTTATTTCTGTGTTAAAGGAACAATTTTATCCCTTAGGATATAAGAAAAGAACATTAATGAATTGGTACTATTTAAGGCAAGGCAAAGGTCAGGATGTTCAAAAATTTACAGAGAAATTTAGAAAGCAGGCACTGAGTTTAGGTATTGCACTTGATGCACTTGAAATTGTAACTAAGTATACTGGCTCATTGCACAATTATATTAGGCATTCATTGTCGTTGTTTGAACCAACCACTATTGACTCAGCCAGTGTAAAGGCAATTCATACTGAGAACAGGGGAAAAAATAAAAGAGACAATCATTCTAGAAAACCACCGTTCAAACCTCCCAATCACAAATCTAAAGTGAAATAGAAGGGAAAGGAGAAGAAAACAACAACAACCAAAGAGGGAGAACAGTCGTGTTGCAATTATTGCAGAAAGGAAGGCCACAATGATGATCACTATTGGAAGAAGCACCTAGAAAAGCATCCAAAGAAGTATGAAGGAAAAGGCGAGCATAAGACAGTGGAAACAACACAACAAGACCTTGGATCGGATTCAGGAGATGAAGCGTTGATCACAACAGTAGGAACAAAATGTACTCTTACACCTCATGTCAATTCTGAATCACATGAAGGCACCAGTTCTGTAAATGAGTCCCTTCCTAGTGACTGAAAGAGAATTTAACTGTTTCATATCAGAGTTGCTATAAATCATACTAAATTTGAAACTCTGTTTGATACTGGGTCCCAAGAAAACTTAATTGTAGAATCTCCAATAAAGAAACTTGGCTTAGAAACAAAACCACACCTGAAACTTTACCCACTTGGATTGATACATGATAAAGCAAACCTGAACGTAACCAAAAAGTGTAAGGTCAAATTTGTAATTGCTTCTAAGCTAGTAGAGGAAGTAGAACTAGATGTAATACCACTGGATATCTGTGGCATGGTGTTTGGAAGCCCATACCCGTATGATAGAAAGGAAATCTTCTTTTGTCATGAAAAAAATACCAAATCACAAAAGATGGGGTAGAATATATAGTAAGGGCACATCAAAATAAAATCAATGCTAGCCTTGTAAGCACTGGACAGATGAAAAGATTGGTGAATTCTAGTCAGGGTTGCATGTTTATGGTCATAAGGGAAAAAGAGGTTGAATTCGCTGATGCTTTCCAGGGCTGCGATCAAGAACATAAACAAGAATTATCTGAATTAATTTCTAACTATGCTGAGTTGTTTGAGGAACCAAAGGGATTACCTTTGAAGAGGGAAATCCGACACAAGATCCATTTGCAACATGACACTCCTCTACCAAATATTGGCATGTATAGGATGTCGACTATTGAGATGGCGGAAATGAAGAGACAAGTGCAGGAATTGTTGGGCCAAGGGGTCATCAGGCCGAGCACTTCTCCCATGGCTCACTGATTGTCTTAGTGCCAAAGAAAGATGGCACATGGAGGATGTGCATGGATTACTGCGTGCTCAACAAAATTATGGTGAAAAATTGCTATCCCCTTCCACGCATAGTTGATTTATTAGATCAATTAAAGAATGTTGTTTATTTCACCAAGTTGGATTTGCGTAGTGGTTATCACCAGGTATGAATTGCAGAGCAGGACATATGGAAAACTACCTTCAAGACTAAATAGGGGTTGTTCGAATGGTTGGTGATTCCATTTGGACTTTGCAACACTTCAGCCACTTTTATGAGGGTCATGAATGATCTCTTTCGGCCTTACATTGATGAATTTATTCTTGTATATTTAGATGATATACTTGTCTTTAGTAAGAGCTGGGTTGAGCATGTGTGTCATGTAAAGAAAGGGCTTGAGGTACTGAAAAAGAAAAACAGTATGTAAAATTATCAAAGTGTGAGTTCGAGAAAGCCTCTTTGGGTTACCTAGGTCATATTGTTGGTCATGGTCAGTTAAAATTGATCCCTCTAAAGTTGAAGAAATTTTAAATTGGTCTAAGCCTACTAGTGTAACTAAGGTCCGTAGCTTTTTAGGTGCAGTACAGTATTGGAGGAAATTTATTGCTAATTTCCCTATTATTGTAGCACCTTTGCACACATTTACAAGTGTGAAACAGGTCTTCCAATGGGGAGGAAGTCAGTAGAATTCCTTCTAAACATTGAAGGAAAAGATCAGCATTGCACCAGTTTTATCCTTACCTGATCTCCAATAGCCATTCAAAATCAAAACCGATGCCAGTGGTTATGCCATGGGAGCTGTACTAATGTAGCAAAAGAAGCCGATTTGTTACCATTCTGAGAAGTTTTCTCAAGTTGCGATAAACTATCCCACTTATGACAAGGAGCTTTATGCCTTGGTGCAGAGTGTGAAAAAGTGGAAACACTACCTGATCCGCAAGGAGACCATAATCCATACAAATCATCAGCCCTTGTAGTACCTTCAGTCACAAACCAAGTTGTTGTAATCTCATCATTTCAGGTGGATGGGTTTTCTTCAACAATTTTATCTGCTAATAAAGTATAAGAAGGGTGCTAGTAACAAGGTGGTCGATATGCTATCTCGCCCTCCTATTTCTGCTTTTGTTATTTTGCATAATGCTTCATTATCTTTGGAAAGTTATGCTGAATAATATGCTAATGATGATGGCTTTAAGGAGGTTTATGCAAAATTAACCCATGGTTGATAGGTGGATAACTATCAGTTGCAAGGGAAACTATTGTATCACCTTGGTAAATTGTGTATTCCCACCGGGGAAAGAGTACATGTAATTCAAGAGACCCACACCTCTCTTGTCCCTGGACACTTTGGTGTCAAAAAGACTTTATGTCATGTACAAATATTTTTTTTTTGGCGTCATATGAAAAACGTTGTGACTCACTATGTAAAGGGGTGTGTGATGTGTGCTACTTAAAAGCTCTCTAATAGAAACTTGAGCTCTACACACCACTCCCTATTCTGAGTCGTCCATGGGAAAGTGCGTCAATGGACTTTGTAGGAGGTTTACCTTTGTTAAAAAAGAGTCACGACTATTTGTATGTTGTCATTGACTGTTTTAGCAAGATGTGTATTCTTATGCCTTATAAAAAGCAGATTACTGTAGAGCAGAATGCTTCTCTTTTCTTTTAGCATGTTTGGGTCCATTTTGGATTAGCCACATCTATTGTGTTAGATCGGGACTCTCACTTTCTCGAAGACTTTTGGACCAATTTGTGGAAGAGGATGGACACCAAATTGAAAAGAAGCACGGCATTTCATCCACATATTGACAGACAGATAGAGTTCTAAACCGTACCATGGTACACTTGTTATGAGGCTATTGTGGAAAACATCCCAAGTTGTGGGATGAAAATCTACCCTATGTACAACATTCCTACAACCGAGCAGTGAATTCATCTACGCAGCGTTCACCATTTAAGACATGCCTTGGTTACCTGCCAAAGGACCCTTTTGATATGTTGTTGCAAAGGGAAGATGGCTCCAGTGGGCATAATGACAGGGACAAAGCTGAGCAGTTCATTTAGCAAGTCCAATTGATTCACCAAGCAGTATAAGAGTAGTTGGAGAAAAGTCAAGACCGTTACAAGGCTCAACATGGAAAACACCGAGTCGACTACCAATTCCAAGTGGGCGACAAAGTGTGGTTCCACATCAGCAAGGATAGGATGAAGGGAGAAGGGAAGAAGTTGCGACCCATCCAGTGTGGTCCATTCACCATATTGGAGAATATTGGAAACAATGCCTTTCGTCTTGATTTACCAGTATATATGCAGATGTACTCAGTAGTGAATGTAAAGAACCTAAATCTGTATGAACCACCATTAATCATGGACACAGATGAGGTGGTCACAGTTCCTACAATTGATGATTTTGCACCAGAATATCTCAATGCATTACTGGAGGACATCATCCTTGATATAAGGACGAGGACTTCGCAGTGAGGAGATGTGGAATACCTTTGAGTGGATTTTAATGGAATGCACCCCAGTAATGTTGGGTATACGACCAAAGTCCCACATTGACTAGAAGTGGGGAGAATCGTGGGTATATAAGGATGGACAAATATCTCCATTAGTATGAGGTCTTTCGGGGTAAGTCCAAAAGGAATTCCATGAGGGCATAGGCCCAAAGTGGACAATATCATACCATTGTGGAGATATGTGATGTCCAGAGTCCTTACAAGTGGTATCAGAGCCATGCCCCGAAGTTAGCCAAGTGGATGAATCCTTGGAATGTTGAACGAAGGTGGTGGGCCCCGTTAATATCACGATGGGATCCATGGATGAGCTCGGTTAGACAGGCGGTGTGCTCCAGATTCTTCATGGATGTGTCGTGGTCCCAACACGGTGAAGAGGAGTTAACCTGGGATAGAACAAGCTCTCGAGGCAGGTGGTGTTCCATGTAAGGTGTGTGCTTCCAACACATTGGAGCGGAGAATCCTGTTTGGTAGAGAGTGGATGGATGGATAATCGTTTGAGGGGAGGGTCGATGGTCCTTTGTTCGAGGGGAGGATTGTTGGGTATATGACCAAAGTCCCACATTGACTAGAAGTGGGGAGGATCATGGGGATATAAGGATGGAAAAATATCTCCATTGCTATGAGGCCTTTTGGGGTAAGTCCAAAAGCAAATCCATGAGGGCTTAGGCCCAAAGTGGACAATATCATACCATTGTGGAGATATGTGATGTCCAGAGTCCTTACAAGTAAGGCCAAATGGCTAGAGAAGGAAAAGGTGAGGGAACAATTCCCTCACTTGCCAATTAACTAATGAAAGCTTTTGGCGGTCCAAAAGCTCCTCAATGGGGAGGATTGATCTAGGTCGATCTTCAAATACATTAGCATGGAAAAGCTCAAAACAAAAGTTCTCAAAATGAAGTCGACCTAGGACCAGAGCATAGAACTCATCATCATGATTCCAACAGCATGAACGACACTTCAATCCAAGTCTGGATGATGAAGTTATTGCAAAAAGAAGGTTGCTATGTTCCTTAAGAAAATGAGGCATTTTCCATTAAAAAGGAATCGGAGTGGAAATCGTGCAGAGGGCAGACCTTAAGACCCTCGATCAATGATTGTCGAAATATCGGGTCAGAGGAAGACCATATATATAATATTTATATATAATATATATATATAATATATATATATATATATATATATATATATAATATATATATATATATATATATATATATATATATATATATATATTGTTGATATCAGAACCAGGTAGAGGCCGTCTGCGATTGCGATTAGAAATATAAAGCGATCAGATCGACATTGGCGATCAACATACAAGAATCCCGAGTTGTTGTATGAGTGGGATGCCAATGCGATCAGCCAACACTAATATCAGGGAATGGTGATCAGCGATCGACAATCCCCATTAACAGGATTTTTGAACCCCTGATATGCTGATTGCGATATCGGGCCCGGACCTGATAAGGATATATGTCCAATTTAATATTTTTTGAAGTCTAGGACTTAAGAATTTGGTCAGATTTTAGTGTATTATGGGGGTTTTTGGATATTATCACTTAGAACGATAAAAATATTGTGTTGAGGTTTGTTGCACCTGCCAACCCTTCTACTAAAATGACCTCTATTTTATGCCAAAACAACCCTGATTTAAGTAGGATTTGTCCAAACGACCCATTATAAAAGCCCGATAGCTGGAAAAATCACAGAGGAGTATTTTTAGCACGTTGCTTGAGGTAGGAGAGCTTTCAAGTGGCCAATAGTCCATTTTGTCTGTTTTGGACAAGTTTTAGATGTTTTCAGCCCCTCTCAATGCCACGAATGCATTGGTGCTACTCACTTCTCCATATGAGGTCTCCATTCCATATCCATTTTAAAGAATGGAGGTATTATCCTCTTTTTAAGCAACTGATGATTCTAACTCTCTTCTTTTCATGCCATTTAATATAAAGGCCTCCCCATTGTTTGAGGAAGACGTAGTCTAAGTTCGATGAACTCCGTTATCAAATCTTGGTGTCTTCCTTTTGTGCATTTATGTGTCTTCTTCTTCTTTCTCGTGTGCACATTAAATTTCTATGTTAAGCTACAATTTTCACCTATGATTCTTTTGATACATCTATAAGTGAAAGATCCCTGGATCAAGGAGAGGAAATTCATGCTTCTAGTGGACATCACATAATATTAGTATGAGGGGAAGGTGAAATACCACCACTTGGAGGAGAAAGAACTGGAAGAGGACTGCCTCTTGGAGGTGGAATGGGTGGAAGAGGAGGTAGAGGAAGAGAAAACTATAGAGATGTTGATGAAGAAGATCCTTATAGATTTTCTATCAAGGACACAAATAAAATTCCAATATCAAAAATACTTCTCCATTTGTACTTCAAAATTTCCATGGTATGAGAATAGAGAGCCCATGAACTTTTTTTTCTAAATTTGAAGTACTTTGTAGAGGTTATTATTATTTACAAGATGCTAAAAAATAAAGTTTTTTCATGCTACAATAAAAGATGGGGCTCTAAAATGGTTTATGGGATTTGAAACAAACTATGTAAGATCATGGGATGCAATGAGACAACGATTTTATAAAATGTAAATATTATTGTATACAACATAATGTTAAAGAAAAACTATATAAAATGAGCCAAATATAGGATGAAAATATCGAAGGTTTTGTAGAGATTTTTTGGAAAGCAACATAAACTAGGATTAGATAGTTCAAAAGCCCTTTTACTTTGAGGAATTAGGGATGAATGGATTGATATCCTACAAATAATGGGTAAATGGGATGTATCCAAACTTCCATTGAGGAAATTTTTGAATTGTGTAAGTATATATCACAAGGACAAGAAGAGTATGGTAGAGGTCCTCGAGACCCAACCATAGCAAGAGTATTTAAATCAACATTTGGTATGGTAAGTAGAGCTAAACTTGGTAATTTGCAAGAAAAATTTAAAGCAAATATTCTTGGAAATCTAAGTGTACAAATAGATATGCTACAAATGAAAAATAAGAAAAAGCATGAAAATGATGCATTATCTATATTTTGGCCTAGGTGTAGAAAGAAGCATTCTTTAAGAGAATTTCCATTAGATAAAATTTAAATGTGTGTTATTTATGCATAAATACATGTTACAAAGGATTTAGCATCATTACCAGGATTGAAAGAAACCTATCGGGAGGATAATGGAGAAAATTAAGCTTTGTAACAACTCTACCTTGTGGTACTAAGAAGACCTTGGAAGTGTCAAAAACCATGTATATTGCAAGACCATACCAAAAATTTTCAATCTTATCCACAACACCCCCAAAGTAATTAGCATACACCTTTACCTTGGCAATTACCTTGGCCACCCCAACCTCAAAATCAATCCTAGCAACAAGGTTGGCAAGGATCATACAGAGGAAATAATCCACTAAATTATTCATCATATCCTCAATATCCCCAATATCCTTATTAACCCCTAGAACAATAACGACCTCCACCGTAGCCACAAACACAATTAACTTCTAGTCAACCTCTCTAATTACCCTCTACATAACCACCTCAAAGACCCACTAATTACCTACACAGCCACTTCTGAATCCAAACAATTAAGTAACTCATCCCGCTTGCAATGTTGAAGTACAAAATTTTGAAAGATACATGATTGCTCCTCTTGATCTAAATGAATATTAATATTAGATCAAGAAGAGTATTGTAAAAGGATTCTCGCATTGTCATAAAAGAAAAAAAAGAGGAATAAATTCCTTACAAAATATATGACATGGAAATAAGGCAATCTCTCCTTGCTCCTCTAGCGAAAGAGTCTTCTATATGTTCTCAAAATCCTCCTATTCCAAAGATATTAAAAACAAAAAAATATGTAGAAAATAAATTAATTTTATCAGATTATGATATGCTAGATGAGTCATGAAATATTTGTATCAAAATTCATTTGTTGTAAGAAATAAGAGACATCCTTATATATGAAAAAAATAAAGGAATTATGTATTAAAAATGAGTAAAAGCCTCCAAAAGTTCAACTTATTGGAAAGTTAGCATATATCTTGATGGGAAAGAGTTACATATAGAAATATATAGATCTAGGAAGTCCTATTGTGAAAATTCATATCAATAAAATTGCAATCCCAGATATAGTAATTAATCAATGAGTAACAATCAATGCAATGGCTAAAAATATTATGGATGAACTACAATTAAATAATCTTTGATTTACACCAATTCTATTATAGTTAGCAAAAGGATCTTCTATAAAACCATATTGTGTGGTAGAATATATTCTTGTATTCTTAGAGTCTTGGGACTATCTAGTTGACTTCATGTTACTTTCACCAAAATAATCATGGTGGTCATCCATTAATATTAGGTAAACCTTTGTTATCCACAACTGATTCATTTATTAGTTGTATATTTGTTGACATGACAATCTCTAATCTCAGTTCAGCAATAATTTTACAATGTATCCTCTAGCTAAAACAATTAATGAATTTGAATATGAGGAATGGATTGATAATGATGAAGATGAACATGATGATATACAACATATTCTAACAATATCTCAGGCAATGTGGTTTAAACAAGATGAATAAGAAAATTAGATAATACATCTTATAAATAATTATAATTTTTCTCATTATTTTGAAGAACAAATTTATCATTTCAATATGTTAGAAGATGATTTCAAGAAAATTGTAAAATAGAGGATATTTCATCCCATAATTCCATGATATCATTCAATTATATGGATAAATTTGGTAGTACTCCTATAGAAATTAGTTCAAGAAACACTTTAAACATTAAAATTAACCTCAAAAATCTCAAAAATATAAATTAATTAGGTATTAGATGACCTCGAATAAGGATGAATCCTAATTTGAGAGAAATTGTCAAAGAAGAATTATTTAACTATTATTTATTTTTTATAAAGAAAAATGGAAAGTGGTGGGTCTACATAGACTACAAGGAATCAAATAAATATACTTTAAAATATCATTCTCCACTTCCTTTTATTGATCAAGTCTTAGACAAATTAGAAGGAATTTATTTTTTTCTTTTCTTGATGATCTCAATCGATACAATCAAATTCAAATAGCTCTAGAAGATCAAGATAATTTTAAATTTACATGTACCTGAGGAACATATGCTTACAAACTACTTTCTTTTGGACTATGCAATGCCCTTGCTACATTCCAAAGAGTGGTACTAGATATTTTATTTGAATTAATTCATGATTCTGTTGAGGTATATATGGATAATTTCATAGTGTATGGAAATTATTTTGAAGAATAGCTAGAAAAACTTGAAAGTTTCTTTATTCAATGTCAAGAAACTAACATTTGTTTAAGCAATGAAAATGGTTTTATGATGTTTAACATAGGTATTTTCTTAGGGCATCAGATTTCAGGTAACAGGATTAAACTTGATGCAACAAAGATCAAGGTCATTTCCGAAATTTCGGTGCCTACACTTCAAAGGTATGTAAGAATTTTCCATGGCTACTATGTTGACAGTGCTGAAAAATCCATCAACCAAGGGTGTCTCCCCGATGTGAAGTCCCAATTACACCTCACATTGTTTGGAATAGGATCCCGATCCAGAGTATCAGCCTGATTATCATGTATTCTTATAGATTTTCCTTGGCTCTAACCATAAACAAAAGAGGGGAATGCATGTTTTCTTTCAAAAAGAAACTAAGTGTGTTTGGTGAGCATTCAGTTGTAGGTGTGTCAAGGTTCTTCTACTGTGGACGGAAAATAAAGTGAGCCTATAAGAGAGAGGTAATAGTATGACTCTAGTAGAAACACACATAATCAAGAGATATTTTTTTATCATCCAGCGAAATACTCCACAATTATGCAATGATATTTGTAACCCTTACAACACATTCCCAATATGATAAGCACTAAAATAACTGAAATAGTTCAACTACTTTTGTATAGGTGAAAAGAAACTTGAATCATAAACATCATAGAACGATCTTACAAACATTCATAATCCATGTATGAAGAATTTGTTGGCCATCTGGCTCGATATATTGAGTAAAATTCCCAAGACACATGTATACAACAAACACCAATAGCTCCAATAGTGGAGGATTGGAGACACTATTTTCTCCCAAAAATAACTAGCTTGTCTTTCTAATGCCTTGTGGGAGGAGCCAAGGTGATAATTCCTTTGCATGAACAATGAGGGTGTATATATAAAAAATGGGGTGATCCTTCACCTCCATTATGAATCTTGGACTACCTTCATGACCATCTAACTTCTCATGAATTTTTACTCCCTATATGACTCTTTACATTACATAGATGGATCTTGGACTTCCACTTCACATTCCAATATAGAATTACATAATCCAAGAATGATGCGGAACATGATGGTTCATGACACTGAAGACATGGACTACATGATTACATGGCAATGTCATCTCATGTTTTGTTGCTTCTTTCTTTGTGTCGTCTTGAAAAGATGGTGCATATTCTTCTTCTTCCTCCTCCTTATGACTTTAAGATAAGGAGTCTCCAATGTGGACTTTATCTTCCATCTTCTGTTATAATCCAATGTTCCTTTATCATCTTGCCTAATGATCATCTTATCTCCTCGGCTCCTTAGGTTTCTTATAGCATGTTCTCATTCTCCATCTCCTTCTTCATCATCTTTACATAACATAATATAATACTTTAATCTATGATCCACTCATGACAAGATGAAATCAATCCAATCATCCCCTTGTCTAAGATGTTGCATGATAATCCACTAAAGGAGCCAAATCCAGGTGTCAGGTTAAGGGAGAGGCTCAGTGACTAAAAAAATGCATAGCTTAGGTAGTTAAAGGTCAGGCTTGAGTCTTGAGACTGCATAATGCATAGTTTAGGCTAGGCTGAGTAAGGAGATTGCATAGTTTGGGAGATCAGTGAGCTAGGCTGAGGGGTTGAACATTTATTCTTCCTAATACATAGTGATGGAAGGCATATGAGGTCAGGTGATTGCGCAACTAAGGAGCTCAAGGTCTGGGCTTGAGGCCGGAGACTACACAATGCTCCATTAAGGCCAAGCTGAAGGGTTAAACTGCATAGTTTTGGAGGTCGATGTCCGGACTTGAGTACTGAAACTACATAGTGCTCAGTTATGGGAGGTAGGAACTGCCTATCATGCCATGTCAAGAGTCAAGGTTGCAACTATAGCGCTGATATTGTGTAATTCATAGTTTAGGAGGGCCAAATGAGGCTAAATTGCTTGGTTAGAGAGCTTTCAGAATTTGACTAAGTGTGGGATCAATGAAGCTGATGTGAAAAATAATAAGACGTGACTATGATCACACACTTAGAACACTTAACAACAAAACAATATAGATCATCAAGGACACATGAAAAACAAACTTACTTTAGTGAGACAAATTTGTGATGAATCATGACAAGTGTTACACTATAGATGCTCTTTGGGATGATCATCATGACACATGTGCGAAAGTGATTGTAACTTTGGGAGTAAGTGCAATACATGTTTAGATGGTAAGTAAAACTCATTAACGCAAAAAATTACCCCTTAAAACCACCAAAACTAGTTGTTTCGCATTATACGATACTCCTCATACTACAAGATGACATTTACTATATGAAGAGATGTTGAGAAAAGGAAACAAGAACTTCTAGTTTAATTTCTCCTTGAATTAAACTGTGAATTAAAATTAAAATTCTATTCTCATAGCAACTTCTAAATAGTTATTTAACTTTAATTAAATTAATTTTCTTAGGAATTTCGAGTTGGAAGTCTTTCTATAGTCATGTATATGTTCTCCCTAAATTTTAGGGGTTCAGGATAAGTTTAATTGAGTTGTAATTAGATTAAACTCAGTTTGACTGAGTTATGGTCAATTCAACTAGTTCTAATTGTTTGTGGAAGTAGTAGAGGTTTATTAGTGAGTTGGTGCAATGGTGCATCCTCTGTGCTACTCGAGATAGTTGAATATTCCCTCATGAGAAGCTCATGCATGTTAGTTCATACAAAGACCCAATTGATACTAGTGTACAAGGACAATGTACTATTTGTTGTAGAATGATCTAACTTGTACAAATCATGCATGCAATCAGAAGAGGACCTACATTTGGATTGCATAGTTATGGAAGAAGGAATTCCCAAGTAAATATGGGTTATTTCTCTCTGAATTGCAAAGGAAATAGGGGCTCAGTAGGCTGCATAAATTGGCTAAGTGTTGGTTAGTGTGGGCTTGTGAGGCGAAGAGTTAATCATACTTGTGCAGGAACTATTCTAGTGAGAAAAATCTTTGTATTATCACTCAAATTTCTAATTAATGCAATAGATAGTCAGGGTTTTGAATAGTCTCTTTCCCCAGAGAAATAATTGTGTTATGTGTCTTTGATTATCTTCCTCTTCTCGATTATTGTTTTCATCGATCTATTGGTTTCCACTGTTTAAAGAGTAGAGTAGATTCTTGTTTTTTGTTTTAGTAAATTACATGAGTTGTGACTCTACAAGAAAATATACATTATATCGGATTTGAAGATAGTACACTAGATGATATTTTGAAGTTTTTAGTTTGGGGATTACAGGTGAAATTTGAACTTGCAATACATAATTCAGGATTGGCAAATGGATTTCTACGGTTTGAGTCTAGAGTATGTCTTAGAAGGAAACTCAAATTATATAGCCTTGAATGATAGGATGGAGGCTATATTGGAGGATAATGGCCTCAAGCAATTTAGTGATAAAGAAATTCCTAAGCCAGCAACATCAAATGCACAGAATCTAGCCGAATGGAAGAAGTGTGTGGCGAATATTTTAGGGAGATCGAGACTACATTGTCTCGAGTCTCCATGGGAAGGAAACTCCATATGCTATGTGGAAAGCATTGATGAACCTATTCCAAAACAATAGTGACCATAGGAAGTTGGCACTGAAAGAAAAACTTTGAAAAATTAAGATGGAAAAAGGCGACACCATTCTTAAATACTTGAAAAAGTTCACTCATTATCATGATCAGCTTGGAAGTGTTGGAATAATTGTTGTTGAGGATGATATGGTGAACCTAACTCTCCTAGGCCTTCCCAAGAGTTGAAATAACTATTATGAATCTATCAATGGGAGGGAGAAATTCCCATATTGGGAACAACAATGGTCAAATTTGGTGCAGGAGGAGATCATAAGGAACACCATAGATGGTTCCTCATCAAAGATTGATGATGAGGAAAAATGTGGCTTATCAAGTAAGGCAAGGAAAGGGAAAGGTAAGGAATCCTATTCCAAAATATATTCTTTCCATCGAGTTAAGAAGAAATACATATGAAAAGTCAAGTGCTCTCATTGTCACGAGTTAGGCCATTTTCTACAAATTTTCCACTCAAGAAGTGCAAGAAAAACTCCCTAGGAGGAGCAGTAGGTGAGGCTTTGGTCTCTCAATTTGAATTGGACTTTACTCTAATTGAATGCATGGTGTCATCAATGATGGCTAGTGTATGGTACCTTGATAATCGAGGTTCATTCCACATGACTGGTGACAAAGAGTTGTTCATTAACATGGAGGATATGGATCTCAAAATGCATATGAACGCGGGTGACAGAAAGAGGTATAGTGTTACTCGATTGGGCACAATTACTTTCCAGAGGAAGTGGGGTGCTCCTATCACCTTGACATATGTTATGTATGTGACTAGGCTGAAGAAGAACTTATCAATCGCCATGCTTGAGGATAGAGGCTTTGATGTGATTTTCTTGAAAGGAAAAGCATTCCTTTGACACATAGCCATAGGTCAAGTAAAGAAGATAGGGATTCGAGTTAAGAATCTCTATAAGTTCGAGGTAGAAGATTGTGTTTCTTTGAACACGAAAGCAGAGAAGGTGCATAGCTGAGATGCTGAAGATTTGTGGCATAGGTGATTGGGTCACTTGCATCATGGGTCTTTGAAAATCATGTTGTATATCTCTACTGGTCTTCCCAAAGGTACACTAGAGCGAGTTGATACACGCAAGGGGTGTACATTAACAAAATACACCAGGGATTCCTTTCATGATAGAGATAGTCGAGAAAAGTTGATTCTATAGTGAGTCCATTTGGATGTGTGTGGACCATTCTCGATAGCATCCCCGACCAAATATAGATATTATGTCATATTTGTTGATGACGTTTCTAGTAAATGATGGATATTTTTCATGTAGAAGAAAGACCAAAATTTCACAAAGTTTTGTGAATTTAAATCATTGGTCGAGAAAGAGTCTCGCAAGAAAGTTAAAGCTCTGAAGAGTGATAATGGTGGTGAGTATGTTTCAAATAAGTTTAAGAAATTTTGTGTAGTAGAAGGGGTTAAACGAGAGCCGATGACACCCCATAAACCACAGCAGAATGGGGTGGTCGAAAGGAGGAACAAAAGCATTGTATGGGTAGCACGAGTGATGTTGCATGTTCAGAGCCTACCACTACACTTGTGGGTTGTGGCATGAAACACAATGGTTTATTTACAAAATTGTAGCCCACATCAATTACTTGGGATGAAAACACCGGATCAGGCTTTCTCCGGTAATAGGCTAGATGTTGGTCACTTCAGGATTTTTTGGTCATCGCTATATTACCATGTGACCAAAGATGCACATAAGAAGATTGGGCCAACAAAAGAGTTAGGGATATTTGTGGGGTACACTAATACACCTCACAACTGTACGGTGTACTTTCCAACCAAGAAGATGACAATGGTTTGCATGGATGTCAGATTCGATGAGGATAAGTCTATGTGAGTTTCCCTTGATAGGGAGTAACAATTACATGTGGTTGAGGAGCCTCAAATTGATGTGGAGTAGCCACATGTAGAGAATTTGGGAGTTTAGAAATTCACTCAGGAAGAGGCTTCCAGGGATGGGAGAAATCACACCAGAGAGGGTGACATGTTATTGCATGATGCACGGGAGAATGTGGGAGCACCCACATATCAGTGCATGTAGATGAGGTCAACTGAGAGGTATACTGGAAACATGGCTCTTATGAGTGGATGTGTTGATACAGAGTCATTTTCCTTTGAGGAGGTAGTGCAACAACTAGATTTTGTTGATGTCATTGTGGAGGAGTATGACTCCATCATTTGTAACAGTGTTTGGGATGTGGTTTCCATAATGGAGGACAAGTCAGTGGTGAGCTCCCGATGGATTTATAAGGTAAAGATGCTACAAATCGTAGTGTGGAGAAGCATAAGGCTAGGTTTATGGCCTGTGGATTTTCACAGGTAGAGGGGATTGACTATGATGATATCTTTGCTCCTATTTCCAGGTACTAATAAATAAGATATTTATTGGAACAATCAATATAAATGGGTTAGAAGATACAAAAAATGGATGTAGAGAATGTGGACTACTAAAGAAGGTATGTTTCTGTTGATCATTTTGTCATCATTTCTTTAGAACTCGTAACATCTTTGTATCATGAACTAGGTAGATAATAGGAAATTATGACTAATAATTGTCATCTTTCATGCAGAAAAAGGGAAAAACGAAAGACTGCCATTCCAAGGAAACAGATAGGGCCAAGTTAACTGTTATCCCTTTGGAGGGGAACCATATGCAAACAAGGCAATCCAAATTAAAGCATATCAGCTAGGGAAAGGAAATGGAGATCTCGACTCGGGGCAAGAAAGAAAATGGATAGCCAAAACAATTTGACGAATCCCTCAGGATCCTTTGATCCTGAGGGATCGCAGCTTCAACTATTTTTTCATTCTAGACATCTCTGCCTTAGCTGTTATAAAAAGGGGTAGCTCCGTTAGTCGAGGGGACGGTCATCCTTCTATGTAACTTTTCTTGAGTTTGAGACTTTGATCATTGACTCTCGTTGAGAAGTGATCCGTTGTAATTCTGTTTAATGAATTAATACGAACCTGGTTGTTGTTTCATCCTTGATCTTGGAATAATCTCAAGCGATGTATCCCTGTAGGCTAAGGGCCTAGCCCTGCTGGAACACTTGCTCCTGTACTATTACTTTTGTTTTGTGCGTGGTTTTACTTATTAGCCTTTTCCGGTAATTTGATATATTCTGTCACTTTACATTACATCTCTGTTACAATTGATTTATGTTAGATTGAGTAATATCATTTTCTAATACAGAAACATCATATCGACTCTATGACGCATTGTTGTTAAACTACAGAGTAACTGTGTTGTAACATTTATACTGTTGTGTTCATCTATGGTTTGCATTCGGTTGAAATTATGGTTCAATTGACACTGTTGTTCCTTTACGAATTACAATTGTTATTCTTGATAACTAAGATTGATGTTGGCGGTATCAAAATTAGATTACTACTTTTCTTAAAGTGTGTTGTATGTGTTATTTCTATTAGTTTATCGTGCACGTATATTTCACTCCGAGTGTTGTTCTATATTTCATTGCTAATTAGTTGTTGTTCCATTTCCTAGTTGCAATTACATTACCTAGTTTTTGTTCCATTTCTTCATTATTTGTGCGTGCAGAACGATCTGAAACTATAGTGGGCATTGGCATTTGTTGTCTAGCTCCCAGATTGACGATCTATTCTTTGATTGTCTTGAATTACATCAGTTTACAAAGGGATGAGTTACCATTACTGGACCCTTGACTGATAAATTGCCTAGTTCCTTGAAAGCATGATTTCAGCTTTAAGGTGCTTTACTGTAATTAGATCTTGTTTTGAGCATCCATTTACTCTTGTATTTCGAGCACTATACTACTAGCATTACTCTGGTAAATGATAGCCTCAGACTGAGACACTCTTTGAAATAACAAAACTTTCCTGGATTGATAACTTAATGTGAGGTAATTAGAGGTGAGAAAGACCCTTTTTATAACTCGACATTTTGGTGTCGTTGCCGGGGAAAGAGTGTAGCCATTTGTCTCTTTTCAGAGTAGTGTAAGAGCTTGCTAGGGAAGAATTGGGTTTTAACAACGGAAGGTAAGAACCTACGTGTGGAGTATGTAATAGCCCTACTCTCCTACCCGCTTTCCTGCAGATCCGTTGTTATTTTGTCTAGGTAGAGCTTAGTAGTTGATTTGTGTGCATGACTAAGCAGAAAAAGCTAGAAAAGAATCCTAAACTTCTACCCAATCCTGACAAAGCTAAGGGGAAAGTGACCCTTGGCCGATCAACCTTTATAGACGAAATCATTAAGAAAGTAGAATCTCAGCCTTCAGTAGGACCTAGAAAAGTTTCTTCGAGACAGCCTATTAGTTCCCTTCACGCCACAGGATCACCATCTGTAGCCTTTGCTGAGGTGCAAACCGAAGAGCAAAATTTTCAAGAAATTGAAAATTCTAGCCCAGAACCATTGCAAGAAGGGAAATTTAGCAACCTCTGTGAAGGGGGAGGAGAGATAGGAGAAGCTGAAGAACTAAGTTCTCCTCTTGGGGTAGTTCAGCCATTAAGTAGTCCAGATAAGGGAAGTACTGCAAAAGTCATTTGTAGTGAAGCTAGAGAACCTGAATCCCCTCAGACATCAGGTACTCCCATTATCCAAGATAAAGGAAGTGTTGTCAAGGCCATTCCTGTTAAAGCCATTTCCCCTCGACAACCTAGGAATACCCTCCTAGATATCCCAGAAGGTTATTGGCATATATTTGACCAAATGGCCCAAAACCAGCCAAACACCTAAACCTCTACACTGCAATACCCCATTGTAGATACTACAGCTAATGTACCTATGAAAGAAATTCCTCTTCAGCATATCCCTACATTCCACAGGCTTACATCAGAAGATCCGGATGCATTCCTATTTGAATTTGACGTGCTATGTAGAGGATATGACTATACCACCAATCCCCAGAAACTGAAATTATTTCCCTCTACATTAAAAGGGGTTGCTTTAAGATGATTTATGGGATTAGGTGGCGGCGTTATAAATAACTGGGATGAAATGAAAGAGTATTTTCTAAGAAAATATCAGGACTATTGCAGTTCTAGATATAAAAGACGAAATATTCCAGATGGTAGCTAGATCAAATGAAACATTAGAGGAGTATGTTCAACATCTCCAGTATAATCTTCAAAGATCTCCTTATGCATCATTACCTTTTCCTGATAATGTGTTAAAAACAACATTCATTAGGGGAATGAAGGAACAATGGATTGAAACATTAAACATTATGGGAAAAGGAGATATTTATCAGGAAAATTGTGCTGATATTATTAATTTATGTATGACGAGTTCGAGAGGCAGCACAAGACTAAAACTGGCAGAACATGATCGATTTGTAAGGGACACTGACAACACAATTTGATGTTATGCGAGCTAAACAAAAGCAAGTGGAGGCAGAACAAAATTTGGCAATCTTCTGTCCCTGAAGCAGGAGGAAACACAAGCATAAGGAGTGTCTATTAGATGCAGTCCAAGTTTGCACCATTTGTAGAAAGATCATTCTACGGAAAGTTGTCCCTCACTTCCCGGATTGAAGGTAGTATATAAGGAAGCGTAAGAAGAGCCAGAATCAGTGTATTTATTCAATTAGTACCATCAATGGCAGCCACGACAATCGGGTATGTTTTCAGATCCGGCTTCTTCTTTTCAGCCTCCACAATATCATGCTCAACAATATAATACAATGTGGCAAAATCAACCTCCATTCTCGAATTGGTCACAACAGTTAGTGCCTTCATCATCTCCATGGCCGAATCAACCAAGCCAACCCAATTGGCCAAATTTTCCTTATACCCCACCATATTGGCAAAGTAACATATATCCAGCACAATGGACCCCTTCTACCTCACAGAGTCAAGTCTAGCAGACAAACTGGCAAAGACCGATGAATCAGCCAATAGGAACCATACCACTCCCTCAACCTACACTGCCAACCTTACAAAAAAACCCCCAGCCTAACTTAAGACTGCAACTCCCAACCCAACCCAACCCTAATCCGAATAATAGACTGGTCCAATCTATCCAAATAATTGAAACACTAGAAATAGGGACTGATCTAAGGGAGTGTAATGACCTTCAATTAAGATCGGGGCATATTGTTGAAACAGAGGGAGATAAAACCATTCAAAGTAAAAATCAGTTACCTACAGAACAACCTTCACAAGAAGAGGATCTGACTAGACAACAAATCCATAATCAAGCAACCAAATCCTCTCCCCCATTCCCAGAATGACTAATCATACCTTGACCCATACAATATCCTGATTTTGACATTCTAGGAGAATTAAAAAACTTATACATAAAAATTCCATTCCTCCAAGCCATTCAAGACATCTCGGTATATGCAAAAACTATTAAAGAATTATGTATGAAGAAACCAAGGAGGAATATAACAAATAATCCAAGATTCCAAGTAGTTGGCACTTTATCCGACTTATTATCAGGAGAAGAAACACCCGTTAAATACGAAGACCCAGGAAACCCAATAATAACCATATAAATCTATGGTCGAACCTTTTCAAATGCCTTAGCTGATCTAGGAGCTGAAATCAATATCTTAACAACTACTACTTGCTGAAAGCTAGGCATTACATTTGTAGAACCCACATCTACTTTATTAGAATTGGCTAACTGATTTTCGGTTAGGCTAGAGGGCACACTACATGATGTCATGGTGTCTGTTGACTCCTAGGAGTATCCAACCGATTTTCTGATAATAAACCCCAAAAACTGACTTGATGGACATCCATTGATTTTAGGTAGACCTTGTCTTGCAACTGTCGATGCTTACATTGGCTACCGACAAGGAAATATGACCATAACTAGAGGGGAAAATATCAAGAACTTATCTTTATACTCCCCAGCACAGCCAAGTGTCACAATAATAAAAACTAACAAGCATCCTGTATCATACGTCACTGAAAATATTAGATATCCATTAAATATAAAAGAGGCACTTGATTTCAAAGACCAAATAGAAGATGATGCCATTAACAATTTTATTAGCCAAGCTAAAACCAGATCCAACATACAATGTCACATGATAGAAGTAGCATTTGATAATGAATTAGAAGAAGATCCTCTTAAAGATACACATGATCAAACAATACCCACTACTTCTGTTTCAAATAGAAAAATTGTAGAAATTGAGTCAGGAAAGACTTTAAACATTAATGCCAACCTGACTTCTAAACAGGAAAAGAAGCTCATCCAACTATTAAGGAAATACAAAGAAGCATTTGGATGGGACTACCCTGATATGAGGGGAATTGATCCCGAGCTATGTACACACCACATTTACATAGAAAAAGATGTGAGACCTATTCACTAGCCTCAAAGGAGACTTAATCCTCATCTAAAAGATGTGGTAAAAGCTGAACTTCAAAAAATTTTAGATGTCAATGTCATCTACCCTATCTCCAATAGTAAATGGGTCTCTCCACTTGTGGTCGTACCAAAGAAAAATGGGAAGTGGAGGATTTGTGTAGATTATAGAGAGCTAAATAAAGCGACACAAAAAGACCACTTTACCCTTCCTTTCATTGACCAAGTATTACACACTTTGGCAGGAAAGAAATTCTTTCTTTCTTAGATGGCTTCAGTGGATACAATCAAATTCAGATTGCCCCTGAAGACCAAGACAAAACCACTTTTACTTGTCCTTGGGGAACATTCACCTATAGAGTCCTACCTTTTGGTTTATGCAATCCTCCTGCCACATTTCAAAGAGCTATCCTCATCAACTTTTTAGATTTAATAAATGAAGGACTCGAAGTCTATATGGATGACTTTACACCATATGGAGATGATTTTGACCCAGCATTGGACACACTAGAAAAAGTCCTACAGCGCTGCATGTTACTAGGCTTTGTTTGAGCCATGATAAATGTTATATGATGATGACTGAAGGACTTATCCTAGGCCATTATATCTCAGTAGCTGGCATACAAGTACACCCAGCTAAGATTCAAATAATTTTGCTAATTCCTACTCCTACCACTCAAATAGAGGTCCGTAGTTTTCTTGGATTTTCTGGTTATTATAGAAGGTTTATAGAACAATTTTCACATATTGTTGCTCCTCTATATGCACTGACAGGTAATGTTGACTTTCTTTGGACAAAAAAATGTGAACATGCTTTCTAGGATCTGAAGAAGCTTGTGTCCACAGCCCTAGTCCTTCAAGGACCAAATTGGGACCTACCATTTTAAATTTCATCAGATGCCTCCGATAGAGCTATTGGCGCATTACTTGGGCAGGAAGAAGATAAAAAGCCATATGCAATTTATTATATTAGCAAAAATTTATCTCCTACAAAATTGAATTATACTGTTACTGAAAAATAATTTCTAGCTGTAATACATGCTGTCAATAAGTTTAAGCATTACATTACTGGATATCCTGTTATCTTGTATACAGATCATTCTGCCATAAAATATTTAACAAATAAACCAATCACAAATGGCAGAATAACTAGATGGCTGATTTTGTTGGAGGAATTTGACATTACAATCAAGGACTGACCAGGAAAAGAAAATCTCGTAGCTAACTTCCTCTCACAAATGCCAAAACCGGTGGACACAATAGCAGTTGAAGATCAATTTCTAGATGAGCATTTGTTTGTTGTCACTGTTAAAACACCCTGGTATGCTGATGTTGCGAATTACTTAGCAGTAGGTAAATTACCAACACATCTAACCCCCAATAAATGAAAACAGATTGTCCAGTGAAGAACTCAATTTTCTTGGATTAGGGGCTACCTATTCTATATAGGGGCAGATATGCACATCAGGAGATGCATCCACGAGGATGAGATTTTTAATATTTTAGAAGCCTGCCATGACGGACCATGTGGCAGACATTTCGCTGATCACAGAACTAGGCATAAGGTCCTGCAAACAGGGTATTATTGGCCCACAATCTTCAAAGATGCAAAGAAATTCATCCAAACCTGTGACAGTTGCCAGAGAGAAGGACGCCCTGGTCAATCTGATGAAATGCCGCTAAACCCACAGCTAGTCATTGAACTATTCGAGAGGTGGGCTCTCGATTTTCTTGGACCAATTAACCCATCCTCGAACTAGAAAACACATATTTTGGTTTCAACCAAATATGTCACCAAATGGGTTGAAGTAGAGGCATTGCTGAGAGCTACAGAGGATTCTGTCATACAGTTCCTATTCCATATATTTGTGCTCTATGGCCTTCCAAGAGATATAATTACAAATGGTGGACCATAGTTTGCTGGTAACAAGATTGCTACAACACTAAACAATTATCATATCCAGCACAAAACTACCTCTCCATATCACCCACAGGAAAATGGCCAAGTAGAGAGCAGTGATAAAATAATAGAAGCAATCCTAACAAAAACCATCACATCACATAGACGTGACTGGGCTTCAAGACTACTAGAAGCCTTGTGGGCTTATAGAACAACATGGAGAAGCACTACTGGCTATTCACCATACCAATTGGTGTTTGGAAAGGAACCCATATTTCCTATAGAATTTGAAATCCAAACACTACGAATAGCACAAGAAGTCGGATTAGATCTAAACAAGGCATAGATTAATAGATTACAGCAGATCAATGAGTTAGATGAAGTTAGGCTCTTTGCCCTCCAAAATGCTACATTAATCCAACAACAGTGAGCTAAATGGCATGATGCTCTCATTAAAAATAAAGTCTTCCGCAAAGGAGACTGGGCACTTTTGTATGATTCCAGGTTTCAAGATTTCCCCGGGAAACTCCAAACTCGTTGGCTGGGGCCATATGAAATCTAGAAGGTACATGATAATGGCACCCTTACTCTAATCACCGTTGATGGATTTGGATATTCTTTCAAGGCAAACGACCAACGAGTTCGACTATATTGTAAACCACTTACCCGGGAATCCTTCTATCAAAAACTACGAAAAGACTCCGACATGGAAATTTTGGAGGAGGAGGAGAAATATTCCTCACCTGTGATTCATTAAGTGATTCACTTGTTTTTACACTTTGTACATAATTTCCTTGTTTGTTGAATCATTTTCTGTATATATTTGTGCATTTGTTGTTCCTTTTTCGGAATGGACAACATTTGTGTGTGCTATAGTTGTTCCTATTCTTCCTTTTCCAAAGGGACAACATTTTCATTTTGCTGCTCATTTTTCAAAGGAACAACACCTTTTGGGCCAGCCATTCCTTTGTTGCTGTCATTTTGTTGTTCCTTTTCCAAAGGAATGACATTTGTGTGCTCTGCTATTCCTTTTCCAAAGGAACAACACTTTTGAGCTCTGTTCTTCCTTTTCCAAAGGAACAACACTTTTGATTTTTGTTGTTCCTTTTCCAAAGGAACAACACTTTTGATTTGTGCTGATCCTTTTTCCAAAGGAACAACACTTTTGATTTTTGCTATTCCTTTTCCAAAGGAGCATCGCTTCTGATCTCTGTTGTTCCTTTTCCAAAGGAATAGCACTTTTTATTTCTGCTGTTCCTTTTCCAAAGGAATGGCATTTGTGTTTTTGTTGTTCCTTTTCCAAAGGAATAACACTTTTGTTTTCTGTTGTTCCTTTTCCAAAGGAACAACATTTGTGTTTTTTGATGTTCCTTTTCCAAACAAACAACACTTTTGATTTTTGTTGTTCCTTTTCTAAAGGAACGACATTTGTGTTTTCTGCGGCTCCTGTTCCGAAGGAACAACACTTTTGATTTTTGTTGTTCCTTTTTCAAAGGAACAACACTTGTATTATTTTTCTCTACCTTTCTGAAATAACAAAATCCTCATATTCCTTTTACTTATGCTTGTTCCCCTTGTTGTTCCAATTTAAGGATGCCTGTTGTTCCTGCTAGCTCAAGTCTTTTGGAACACAACTATGCACTTATGCAATGAATACAAAACGACACCATACTGAAATCAGTGAATTATATAAAATCGCTATTTTTACAAGGAATTGATCTGAATTGGTAAGAGGAAAGAGGGAAGGACACACTTACCCATTATTTTTTCTATCATTATTCTATTAATTCTGATCTGATTGGTTATCTTTATCATGTTGGTTCCTTTTAAATTCTCATAATCTTCTTTGATTATTATTCAGGAAGAAGAACAAAGGGTCTATATGTTTCTATTGAGATGTTAAGACTTCTTCCACCATTCCTGCTCTTAAGGAGTGTTGAACCACCCTTTCTGTATAATTGGGAAAGTACTTTATGGAAAAAGAAAGAAAAAAGAAGAGATATTTTATGACTTTTTATATAATTTGTCAAATGTAGGATAGGGGGTCTCATCAAGAGCCAACCTACGATGATCATAGGGAAGAAAGTGAAGTGGAATTCCCACTATGGTCACCACACCAGGGATATGGTACAAGAGGTACATCAAAAAAATAAAGATCCCTTGGAACAAGAGGTCTCATCATGAGCTGACCTACCCACCTTTCACTCCTTCCTGGTGAATGGCATTATGGTTAACTGGTCACCAAGCCAGCATAATGGCCTACATTTTGACATTGCACACCACTTCCTAAGCATACACAAAAGATAATGGTTCCAGGGGTGAAACAAACAACTCTACTAAGGTTATGGACACCTGTCAACCGCAGAGCTCTGTTAATGGTATTGAAGTCATATTACTTACACACCAATAGATAATCATCAACACCCTTCAGTCTCTTATACCTTTGTAATAAGTCACATAAGATTATGTATATTATTTCTCGAACAACTAAATGCATGTAAATATATTATCACCAATCATGACAGAAAAGTTGACAATGAACGCATTATACCCTGGGTGCATGACTAAAGTCCTATCCTCCCAGCCTTGCATCATATTATAGCAGTATCTTACTTGTTAAGCGATCCAGCTATACACCTCAATTTCGGTAACTTGCTACTCTTGTAAACATGGCATGTTGCCATACGTTGTTCCTTTATGACTTTGTCCCAGGGCAGATCGGCATGCTGCTCCCTTATTTGATGGTCGCGGATGGTCTATCACATTACGGGGGGGAGGTTAACCTCATCATTTGCCGGTATAGATGTCAGACTACTATTCAGGAAATTGTGTACTTGGGAATAGCAAGGCTCAATGGTATATTATTTTTTTATTATTCATTTTGCATGGCTTGCTATTCCTAAGCCACTTCCATAGTATGCTCTGCGGTAATCAGTAAAGTTCTTTAGGATTTGAGCGAGTCCTACTGTTTTCTTAGTTTCTCTGTGTTCTAACAGTTTGAATAGCTTGTTGTTCCATTGCCATTTATGAGATTTTGCAAGGAAACCAAGATCGTGGGAGGAATATCAATTCGGAGAGAACCATAGGTATTGACAGTCTCAAATTCTGCATGGGGAATCCTGGAAAGAGTAGGATGGTTAACTTATCTCAATCATTTACAGGAGTCCAATGAGACCGTGGCAATAGAATTCTTGCAGAACTTGCAAGAAGATCACTCCACAGCAAGGGGGAGACACATAGCAGTGACCGATGACATAATTGTAGAGGTCTTGGAACTACCAACCGCTGGACCTGTGTGGACATTAAAGAAGGAGAGACTACAAAAGATCATAGAAATCTTCCAAGACGAAGGCCACAACCTGACAATTAGAGGAAAGGGGGTTCTACCAGCAGCATTAGGAGAGTCGTGGACAGAATTGGTGAAGACCATTCAGAGCTACATCACCTGTGAAGGCAGGAAAGACATGGTAAGACCACGACACCTTAAACGTTTAACCGTATTAAAGTAGAAATGCTCTGTCAACTTACCTGCATTTTTAAATTCATTACTTCATGATGTTGCCCAAAGCATGGAAAAGGCATAACATGTAGAATCAGTTGTAAGTCACCATGGATTGATACGGTTAATAGTTAGCCATAGCCTCACTCAGCAGAAGAGCAGCTGCGAAGAGCTAATTGCCATGATAGATGGAGGATTAACTACGCCATCCCCAAAACGTAAGCATGCCGCTAGTACACCGACCATTCAGAGCTACATCACCTGCAAAGGAAGGAAAGACGTGGTAAGACCATGACACCTTAAACTTTTAGCCATATTAAAGCAGAAATGCTCTGTAAACTTACCTGCATTTATAAATTCATTACTTCATGATGTTTCCCGAAGCATGAAAATGGCATAACATGTAGAATCAATTGTAAGTCACCATGGATTGATATGGTTAATAGTTAGCCATAGCCTTACCCAGTAGCAGAGCAGCTGGGAAGAGCTAATTGCCATGATAGATGGAGGATTAACTATGCCATCCCCAAAACGTAAGCATTCCTCTAGTACACTAGAACGCCCACTGAAACGTAGGAAATTAGTCTGATTAGCATGGATTAAAGGGAGGTTGGAGAATGCCCAAGGGGATACTAGCCAACCAATAGAGATAGATGATTCAGGGGATGAGCAACCCTCGCAGTTAGAAGGGGAAGAAAATGAGAAAGGAATGCAAGGAAATGAGGAAGGAGAAATGCAGGAAGAAACTGAGCAACCCGAGTAGGAGGAGGAAACAGGGCATTGTGAAGATAGCCACCCACAAAATCCATTGCAAGAAGATTAATTGGCCAAAATTTTGGCCAATATGGGTGAATATGCCCAACCTCTCAGCCCACTAGGCCTCCATGTTGAAGAAGAACTAAAAGAACACTCTGCTCAGGATAAAAATGCACCTGAAGAATTACATGACGAGGATGTAGAAAAAGAGAGTCAGCATGTTCCTGATGAATGTATGATAGGGGAGAAAATTGGTACAGAGGAGGAACAATCGGTTCTTAGCCAGACTACACCAGAAGAAATTTAGGAAGAAGAGGAGGTGGAAAAATAAGTCACCCAGGAAATAACAGAACCAGCTAGGGTTCTTGCCCATGAGCAACCCGAGTAGAGAAATGAAGGAGCACCTCGAGGAGAAAAATAGGGAATTGACTGAGATCACAGTCCAGGCCCGAGTAAACAGACAGTTGTTCCTTCTAAGGAAATGGAAGAAATTAAGAGATTACAAAAAGAACAGAAAATACTACTGATCGTGATAGTTCGACTTCAACAACAGATTAGGATTTTGAAAATGAGAAAGAAGGTAAAAAGGACTTCGGGAAGAAGACATGCAAGCACTCCAGCAAGACCCCTCAAGAAAAAGGTTCGGAGGACTCGAGTCCATCCTACTATTCAAAACCCTGTCGAGAAGCAGTCTGTTGTTCCAAACCTTGCGGAGGAGCAGTTTGTTGTTCAAAATTTGGTTGAAGAGTAGTCTGTTGTTCTAAACCTCGTTGAGGAGAAGTCTGCTGTTCAAAATCAAAAGGAACAACATTCAACTGTTACCCAGGTTGAAGTCCAAACAGATGATATATCAGCCTGTGACAAAGAAATGCGGACAGAAGCACAACCCTCTGAAGGAATGCAAATCACAAACACGAGACGATGCAATAAGAAGATTCAATTGAACCTCCCGCTCACCACTACCATGTGGGATAGTGTTCCGAGGATGGTAACCCTATGAGAGGGTTTGATGCAAGCTCAGCAAGTAGCAGAAAAAATCACAGAACAAATAGTTCCTCGGGAAAGGTATGAAGAATTACAACAACAGCTAAGGAATGTCAATTTATCCAAAAGCCAGGCCTTTGAAGGATGGCGAAAGGAAGAAGAAAAAGTCACAAAGGTAAATCATACATTAGATATAGTTATCAAGCAAATGGATACCTTATGCTCTTTGTACACTAACGTCCTAGCATGGAGAGACCTTGCTAAGAATTATGCCTTGTTTTTAATGGAACAATATTTGCAATTGAAAAAAAAGGTTGTCAGAGCAGAAGCCCCTATACAAATTAATACCATTGATGATTTTATAAATTGGTGTAAACACTATGGGCTAAAGGTTCAAAGATTACTCTGTGAATTCTATTTACATAACCTTGTGTTAGACGAGGAGACAAAGCAAAACCCCGGACCTTTTGTTGGGGATATCCAATTGCAGGCATTTATTTCATTTGGGGTTAATCAAATCAAGTGGCTTAAAGCCTATAATGCTTTCCAAAGACAAGAAAATAGATTAGACTTATGGGTAAGAGCTGAGCCTAGGAATCCAGTGCAGTTGTGGAGGGAACATAAGAACCTCATGGGGACTCCAGGTGTGATTGAAGCATTAGGGCCCATTCATGCAGAAATCAATCTGCAGGGAATAGAATACTTTCTCACTATTAAAGACCTTCCCATTTATGCGGCTAAATTTCGATATCAGATCTCTAATCTGAATATCCAACTCAGGGAATCATTTAATTATGAAAATTTTAAGTTAGCCGCCGATCGTTTGCACTTCTACAGTGAATTCATCCTGAGAGCAGGGCCATCTTAGTTAGGATATAGGTTCTAAAGTCCAATTATTTGGCACCCTGCACCTGGGTACGAAGCCCTATACGAGATGCATGAGGGTCAGACCGACCATTTTTTTGAACACCTAGTTAGGCATCATGGCTGTAGACCACCAAATGAAATCCCATCTCCAGCCTACTCCCTCACTGCCTTACACGTCAACTATAATGCTTTCCTGAGGGCATGAAAAAGGGTAAGTAGGGGGGTGTGTGGAGTACTGAAGAAGGTATGTTTTTGTTGATCATTTTGTCATCCTTTATTTAGAATGTGTAACATCTTTGTATCATGAACTAGGTAGATAATAGGAAATTATGACTAATAATTGTCATCTTTCATGCATAAAAAGGGAAAAACAAAAGACTTCCATTCCAAGGAAATAGATAGGGCCAAGTTAACTGTTGTCCCTTTGGCAGGGAACCATATGAAAACAAGGTGGTCCAAATTAAAGCATATCAGCCAGGGAAAGGAAATGGAGATCTCGACTTGGCGCAAGAAAGCAAATGGATAACTGAAATAGTTTGGCAAATCTCTCAGGATCCTTTGATCCTGAGGGATCGCTACTTCAACTATTTTTGCATTCTAGACATCTCCGCCTTAGCTATTATAAAAAGGGGTAGCTCCGTTAGCCAAGGGGACGGTCATCTCTCTATGTAAATTTTCTTGAGTTTGAGACTTTGATCATTGCCTCTCACTGAGAAGTGATCCATTGTAACTCTATTTAATGCATTTGTTAGCGCCTAAATCAGCCTTAGGATGAAAGAAGGCAAAATTCAGGGTAACCACAAACCAAGCTCAGTCTGGTAGCTAGCCCTACCAGAATAGGAGAGGGCTCTCTCTGTGTCACGCTCAGTGAAGAAATAAACAATATGGATTAAGATGACTTACAATGAATATTGATTTTAGGCTAGGTAAATAAATATGAAAGAAGTATTTTGATAAATGACTGAGTTTTCTGGGATGTATGGGACCAAAGAACAGCATGAGCAAAGAATTTAACTCAAAGGCACATATTATTTCGCGAGGCAAGACAGGCAGAAAGTCTAGCAATTAGATTTGAAATAATGTGAAATGGAAAGATTGTCTAAGATGGTGAAAAGGGCATAAATACATGAATCCTTTTCAATAGAAGAAAAACACAGAACGTGAAAACTTTCCCAAAGGCAGAGCAGTAAACTGAATTCTACCTTCTCTTACTTAGAAACTTTTAGTGGAAATGAATATGAATGAACTGTGAAACATAACGAAATACATATGAAACAAAAAGAAAATACATTTGCTAAACTCACACCACAGGAATGTCATGAACCAGAGCCACAACCTTTCATTAATTCTCTGTTAAAATGTACAGTGAGTAATTGAGTTTCTCTCCCATTGTTTCCCAGAAATTCCAACAAACCCTTTCCAAATGGTTTTTCATACAATAAATAGACTCTGGTTTCTTTCTAGAGGGAGCATGGAGCTCCTCTCACCTTGACAGATGTGATGTATGTGATTGGACTAAAGAACAACTTAGTATCAGTGGCAATGTTGGAGGAAAAAGGCTACGATGTTGTCTTCAGTAAAGGAAAGGCATTCCTAAGACACATAACCACATATTAGACCAAGAGGATAGGGATTCATATGAAAAATCTCTATAAACTAGAGGTAAATGATTGTGTAGCATTGAGTATGAAACCAGAATTGGTGCAAGGCCAAGACATTGGCGATTTATGGCATAGGTGGTTGGGCCATTTGCATCATGGGGCTTTGAAGATAATGCAACAGATATCTATAGGACTTCCCAAAGGTAAACTTGAGCAAGTTGACACATGTAAAGGTTGTACCTTGGGAAATACACCAAGTTTTCCTTTCATGATTGAGACAGTCGAGCAAAGGCTATCTTAGAGCAGGTTCATACTAATTTCTGTTGACCATTCTCAATGGCATCCACAATGAAGAAAAGGTATTATGTGATTTTTATTGATGACTATTCTCGTAAATGATGGATTTATTTCATGCAAAAGAAGGACCAAACTTTCACAAAGTTTTCTGAATTCAAAGCTTTGGTCGAGAAAGAGTTAGGGAAGAAGATCAAGGCCTTGAGAAGCAACAACAGTGGAGAATATTTCTC
This sequence comes from Pinus taeda, assembly GCA_000404065.3. NCBI lineage: Eukaryota > Viridiplantae > Streptophyta > Pinopsida > Pinales > Pinaceae > Pinus > Pinus taeda. The sequence goes on along the minus strand of APFE030128254.1, from coordinate 124,684 downwards.
TCAAGAGTTTAAGGAACTCTATGCAGTTGAAGGAATTAAATGAGAGTTGATGGCACCTCATAACCCATAGCAGAATGGAGTGGCCAAGAGGAAGAACATAACTATTGTAGGGGCAGCACGGGCAATGCCACATGACCAAGGCCTACCGATTCACTTGTGGGCTAAGGCATGCAAAAAATGGTCTATTTGCAAAATAGAAGCCCAGATCGCATACTTGGGATGAAGACACTAGAGGAATCTTTCTTCGATAAGAAACCAGATGTGGGTCACTTTAGGATTTTTGGCTCATCGGTATATTTTCATGTGACAAAGGATGCACAGAAGAATCTTGAGCCAATAGCAGAGTTGGGGGTATTTGTTGGGTACATTGGTACACCTCATAACTATCGCGTGTACTTGCCTACCAGTCAGAGGATAGTGGTTTGCAGAGATCTCAAGTTTGATGAGCAGAAGGCCATGCGAGTTTCCCTTCAGAGGGAGTTCCAATTACAGGTTGTGGAGGAACTGTTGGTCCCTAATGAAGAGGAGCCTCAAACTGATGCAAAGTAGCCACATACAGAGGTTCCAAGAGTGGAGACATCCACTCAAGTACAGACTTCCAGAGATGGATAGAAGCACACAAGAGAAGCTGACATATTTTTGGAGGATGCGAGAAAGAATGCGGGAGCACCATATTCTTAGTGCAGACAGAGGAGGTCACTTGAGAGGTACACTGGATACATGGACCTTACTGGGTAATGTGTTGAGACCAAGCCATATTCATTTTAGGAAGTAGTGTAGCAGCCGATTTGGGTTGATGTTATGGTGGAGGAGTATGAATCCATAGTTTGTAACAGTGTTTGGGATGCAGTTCTGAGACCAGAGAACAAGTCAGTTGTGAGCTCCCATTGGATTTATAAGGTAAGGCAAGTTGCTAATGGTAGTGTGGAGAAGCATAAGGAAAGATTTGTTGCCCATGGCTTTTCACAGGTTGAGGGGATTGATTATGATGAGAATTTTTCTCCTGTCACAATGTACTCATCTATTAGATGTATGTTGGCACTATTAGCACAGATGGGTTGGAAGATCCATCGGATGGATGTGAAGACTGCATTCCTCAGTGGCCAGATTGAGGAAGAGGTGTACATAGAGCAGCTGAAAGGTTTTGATACCTTCAATCATGAGTCATATGTGTGCCGACTCAAGAGAGCATTGTACAGGCTGAAGCAAGCACCTCATGCTTGGTACACTAGGATAGACAACTACTTCACCAGGTTGGGCTTCATAAAGAGTGAAGCAGATGTGAACCTATACCACATCATGGTGAAAAGTAAGCTGTTGATCATCGTACTTTATGTTCTTGATCTCATATTGACTAGTGATGATCAGTTGATCATGTCTTGTAAGGAGGACCTTGCAAGAGAATTTAAGATGAAAGACATGGGTCTCATGCATTACTTCCTTAGCATGGAAGTGTGGCAGAAGGATGGGGAGTTGTTTGTGTCTTAGGTAAGGTATGCCAATGAGATACTCAATGGATTCCACATGGAGAAGTACAAACCCATGCAAACTCCTCTAGCAGGGAACTGAAGGAAGGAGGTTGCTACTTCAAGAGAAGTGGTAGAGGCTACTATGTACAGGTAGCTTGTGGGTTCACTGATGTACTTAATGAACACATGACCAGATTTGTGTTATGTGATGAACCAACTGAGTCAAACAATGGTTCAGCCTACCAAGATGTTTTGGAAGGCGGCTAAGCATGTTTTGAGATACCTCAAAGGCACATCTCAGTATGGATTATGGTATAGATAGATAGAGGGAGTGAAGCTATAGGGCTTCATTGATGCATATTGGGTAGGGAGTCCATCAGATTGGAAGAGCACATCAAGAGGGATTTTCAACCTTGGGTCAGTAGCAGTTTCTTGGTATAGCAGGAAATAAAGTTTAGTTGCATTCATCTTGGCAGAGGAAGAATACATGGCTACAAGTTAGGCAGCATGTGAGGCCATCTAGATGTGAAAAATCCTAGTTGGTTTGTTTAATCATATGATGGATCCAACTGTGATCTATTGTGATAATTAGAGTTGTATCAAACTCTTTTAGAATCCAATATTTCATGATAGGTCCAAGCACATCGACATCCGGTATCATCATCTTAGAGACTATGTAGTGAGGAGGATCATGTTGATGCAGTGTATTTTGACAGAGGAGCAAGATGCTGACATTTTGACAAAGGCATTGTCAAAGTGTAAATTCGAGTTCCATAGAGACAGGATCGGGGTGGCAGATAATCCCTTTCTTGTTGAGAGGGAGTCTTGAAATATGGAAACAAGAATATTCCAATTTAATTTTTCCTTGAATTAAATTCTGAATTAAAATAGAATTTTGTCTTAGCAACTACTTGGAAATAATTAATTAATTAATTTTAAATTAACTAGTTCGAGAAATTCAAGTTAGAAGTTTTTTTGAACTCATGCAAGAGTTATCCCTTAAATTAAGAAGTTAAAATTGAGTTATATTTGAGTTGTAATTAGTTAACATAGTTTACTGAGGTAAGTCCAGTTAAATTAGTTCCAAAATATTTGAGGAACTAATACTGAGTTATGCATTAATGCACTCAACTAGTGCTACTCCAGTTAATTGAAGATTCCTTCATCAAAAACTCATGCATCTCTATTCTAAGAAAGACCCAGTTGAGACTAATGTTCAAGGACATTGTACTATCAGTTGCATGTGTTTTCTCATGGAGAAAACTCATGCATACAATCAAGGATTCATCCTTGAGGTTTCCATAGTTTTGAAGGCTTGTTTTTCCACTTGGTAGTAGGTTAATCATCCACAAGGAACAATGCAAGGAAATAGGAGTTTGGAGGGCAGAGAGGAAGGTTGGAGAGAAGCCAAGATTGCCTGTGAGCATCTGTGAGGAATGTGTTATAACTCATATTTTCCTTAGAAGTTATTGGAAAGAAGGAAAGGATCCAAGGTAACTACAAACCAACTTTTAGACTTGGGTGCTAGCCCACCTAAGTGTAGAGAGGGCTCTCTCTTTATGATTTAGCTATGTTTGAAAAGATTTTAGGCTAGTATTAATGTTTAGTGAGGTTGTTGTGTTTGAGAGTGGTGGAGTTCTAAAACAAATGGGAAAACTAGGCTTCTAGGCCATTGGGATATGGAGTCAATTAGGGATAATTCACTGGATCAAGTCAGATTGCCGAGGTATGAGTTCAGTAGGCAGGATAGAAAAATAAAAATAAACTTTGGGACTTGAATGGATGATATTTCTTCTCAAAACTAGAGGGAAATAAAGAATCCTCAAGTTAGGATTAGAAAGAGGAAAGGAATATAGGTCAACTAGCAAAGGGAAATTAAGAATCCAATACCAGGGACTTATTAGAGAAAAACTACAGGGATAGAGGAGCAATTAAGAATTCCTTTATCGAGATAGTCTATAAGAAAACATATAAATGGTAAATTGTTGATAGCAGAGAGAAATAAAGCTTATTCTAATGCACTTTGACTATTCTACCATTTAGATTTAGGATGAATGAAACATTGGAACATATAGGAAACACATAAAATCACAAGGGTAGAATACTTATTTGTCATCACATTGCACGAGAATCTAATGAAGTGTCCTCAACTTTCATTTCTTTTCCAGAAAAAAAATCTAGATATGAGTACAAAAGCTTTCTCAGCTTGATAGCATAGATTTACAGAGATGTCATAGAATCCACCGAAAATACTTTTAATGGAGAAGTATTTATACAAAAATTATATAAAAAATATCTCATATCTACATGAGATTTATTTTAGGGAATACAAATTATCTTTTACAAAAATATAGAGACAGATGTAAAACTGATTGATGATGTCCCTTTATTTATGGAAGAGCTAGAGGTTGAAACTCAGATTTGCCTCTTGTTGTTGCTTTAGTAATTGTGTGTTGGATATTTTCTTACTTTTCCCTACTGATACTCTTTACCTATTTCTGATACTCTTTACCTATTTACCAGCCTTTACCTTAGTAAATATTTCTATTAACCTTTAAATTACCACAGTAAATTATAGGATATCTAGCATATTGGTCCACCATTCTTCATTTGGTATCTTCATCTTAATCACTTTCCTATATACTTCGTCAGGTTCAATGTATTTTGCAAAATTGGGCTAAACTATGAAAAGGTGCTTAACTTCATGCTCAATATAGAAAATATTTTCCAAACCATCATATAGCACTTTTCCTGTGGGTAGTGCTTTCACTGTGGAAGAACTAGCTTGACTCTTGGCTTATTTGTGTAGTATTTCAATGTAGTCATCATGAGTCATCAGTTTGTCATTTATGACGAATAGGTGTGGAAGTCCTTTAACCCTTAGAATGTTATACTTCACCATAAACTCATTTATGTCTTCTTGGATACTTTGACATCTTCTTTCCAGGTTTAGCATTAAGTTCTTCTTAGTAAGAAGTTTCCCAATTTCAAGGATAGTACCAATCTGATCCTCGATATCCCATTGTTCTAGTCGTTGTTGGCTTTTACTATTAAGAAGTTGATCAATTGGGTTGCCTCTTTAGGTTTCTCTCCCAATTCTTCCCTGGTCTTCTGTATAGCCTCTATAGCTAGTTTAAGTAATTATGTCTATTTAAAATGATCTAAATAGTAGACCAAATATCATTGATAGAATCAACGATATTGGTCCATAAAATCTCTCTGATATCTGTCAAAGTCTTTTCCAATGTTGATTCCTCCTCTAATGTCTTGATTCTTTTAGTCATTCTTCTATTTTCCCTCTCTTCTTCAGTGTAATTAATATGTCATAGCTCATAATTTATTTCCGAGTTGGTAACTGCTTCTTTTAGTTGGTTTATTTTAGTTGCTTGGATTTTCATTTCTTCCATGGACTTTATTAAGTCTTTTGTTTGCTTTGTTGAAGTTGTTGTTGCTTCTGATGTACTTGTTGTTGTTGTTATTGGCAGAGTTGTTGCTGGAGGAATGTTGGGTGCCAAAGATGTTGCAATAGTAGATGACACTTCTATAGAAACCATGGGTATTATAGTCTAAGGGCATGGTGGTTGACTCACCCTGTTTGGACTATAAAGCTTTTTCTAGTTCCTCCTCTGTTTCTTTCAACTGCTCATTCAACTTAAGGATCAAGTCCATAATTTCTTCCTTATTTTTTTTCTCAATTACTTCTGTAGTCTGTGGATGTATGAGGGGAGGGAGTTTGAGTTGTTTCCTTAATGCAGCAATGTCATCATTCTTTTTCTTTATCAAACTTTCAGCTGCTTTAACATCTTTGGGATCATGTCCCAAATCAATCACCAGGTCTTCTAATGATTTTATCCTTGTGTCCTTATCCTGAGAAGAGGCTTTTTCCAACTGTATTGTGCTATAGTATTATTTACAGAATTCTGCAATTGATGTGAAATGATGGCTTTACTAGTCAATGTGGAATAGACCATCTCACCTGTTTGCTTATGAAGCTCAATCTAATCAATTGGGTGGATGTCTCTAGCAAGAACTTCAAAATTTGTTTGAAAATAATCAGCCATGGACTGTGGTTGTTGTACTGCGGGCTTCAAAAAGCTCATCTGCAACATTCCCTCTTTGATGTCAAAGGCTGACATCAACCTTGTCTAATTTGTAGGAGCCATTTTCAGATATTTGGCATAGGTTTGTTCCTTGAGCTACTCATTCCAAGCCTTAATCTCTTTGTACTTTTCTTTCAAATCCTAGCTCGGATCTAAATTTGTCTTTAGTGATGACACTTCTACACTTTTTTTCCTGCTTAGAGCCTGTGTTTGAGAGGTAGATGGTGTCTCTCCTGCTAGTGTTTACTGCACTGTGTCACATCTTGTCTCTTCATACTCCTATTCAAACAGAGGATTCAATCTCTACCTCTTCACATATACCTGGTCCAATGACATTGTAGAGGGGCTAGCCTCATTTCTACTTCTTTTTTGAGTTCTTTCCTAATTAAGAGGGGTCTACAATACTGGAGGGTTGCACATGTTTGTATCAGCTTGGGTCAACTCCTTAGAAATGCTCTGTGATCTTGAATCTTTTCCCTGTCCTGAAGTCTCTTGTTGTCCTGATATCTGTGCACTATGCTCTTGTTTTGGTCTCTGTGAAGATTCTTCAGGTACCTCCACAAAGGAATCGAGATCAAGTTGTCTTTCCAAATCTTTCATAACATTTTCTACTTCAACTTGTCCACTATATTGTTCTATAAGTGTTCCCTCCACCCATTCATTTTGATTTACATATTGTTCTATCTCTAGAATTCTATGATGGATGTCGGGGATAGTTTATTCTTTTGTCTTCTATCACAGATGAAGCTATGAGGATCATAAGGCCAGATGAAACTCTTTTTCAATCTCAATCTCTCAAGGATTTCCTCTGCCTCTTTCCCTACCTTTCTGTTGTTGCAAGCAAATGGTCCTAGGTGATCCTTTATCCTTAACTAAGCTTTCTTCTTAGTTTTCATAAAATGGATTTCATTAGAGTTGAACATTTGCTTGTAGTACTCCAGGGAAAATAATCACATGGGGAGGTATTTGGGAAGTTTAAAGGGAGGCATCTCACACCCATAAATCCTAATCTTGGTATGGTTCTGGTACAAGTACTAGTCTCCAACCTTATATTGCTTGGATAATTGAAGAATTCTCTTGATATCATTACTAATTCTAGGAGGGGGACTTCCTATCAACATGGTAGTTACTGGATGCACAAAATGATCAATAAAATATGTATAAGGATAGGGAGAGGAAGGTGAATTGTCAAAAATGGAAGTCCAAAAGATAACTGAACTGGGGTTCCCTCTAGTGTCAAGCTTTTGTATAGAGAAAGGGAATTTATTAGTTTGGTAGTAAAGAAAAAGATGATAGAAGACTGAAGAATATTTAAATACCCTCTCATTCTCTAATCTCATGAATTGGTCATGCATCTTATTAGAAATGAATGTACCATAGTCATATTTGGCTGCAGGAGGTTGACCAGGGGTAAAAATAGACATGTAGGCTAAGGTCAACTCATCTACATACTCACTAGTAGTAAAACCCAAAATGAAAGCAATCATGGTGATGATATCCTGGCCCAGACTTATAAAGAAGCTTGTAAGGAGGGGGTTGTTTTGGCCTATATTTTTTTTATGTGAAGGTCTGATGGACTTGCTTAATTTCGAAACTGGATAGCCTAATTTTTCATGTAAATCGACAATGGAAAGGGGAGTGAGGTCCTGGCCAGGCTGTGATTGCAACATTTCATTTATAGAATCATCTGTAATGGTGAAAAGGACTTCCTGGTTAAGGGACATTACAACTCTTAGATTGGGGTCATAGTTTGCATGGCATTGCTGGAAAATATATAGGAGAATATGGACAGTGGGGAATTGATATTTGGGGAGGTTGAACTCCCAAAGACCTATTTTATCAGCATTGTTGAAATAATTGTCCCGGTACTTGCAGTGTAGCTTCAAGGGGGTTTCATGAAAAGTAAGGCCCTTAATTTGAAAACCTTTATCAGCCAAGGGAAAGTAGTCCAAATCCCTATGGGGAGTAGTGATTGGCGTGACATTTAGGGTGAAAAAAGCTTCCATCCTTGGTTCTTGTGTATTCAAGGAAGAAAGTTGGGGTTTCAAGGATTTTAGATAAAACAGGTGCTTGGGGAAGTCTTGGGACTAGGAAACAACTTTAATTGTACTGAATTATTTGAGTTTAGAGCAATTTCGTGGAAGTTCAGTACAAAAATAGGGTTTCTAAGAAGTAAATGTAGTAACTACCTATTTATGGTTGACTATCAGGAAAAATAGCTATGGTGAAGGTTTTGTAGGGTGTGCACAATAGTTTGCAGTGGCCTAGAGTTCAACAACTAATAGTGGTTGGTGGTTAAGAATACTTTGCCAGTCTAGACGTACTTTGTGCATGCATGGAAGTAGAACTTTCTTTTTTTCGGTAAAAGGAGAAAACCATGAATATTTTTGTTTTATGTACAAAGTCAATGACCTTCTGGAATTGGCGGGTGAATGGAAAATGAAAATTGGAGTTAACTGACTGATGGGATGCTATGTAATTTAGTGAAAGTTGTAAGCGAGAGCGGTAATGGTTTTCATTGCATAGTCTTTGGGAGGTTGGTGGTTTTGGTAGAGGGTCGCGCGATGCCACAAATGGGATGACACATAGCATTGTCAAAAAGTCAAAACAACTTTCATCGCATGGTTAATGTTAGACCAAAAGGCCCGTGTGATATGAGTGAGAGTCATCAAATGAGGGAGGGCAGATCGAATGACAGTCGGTAGTGGAAAGTGTTAGGGAGTTAATGGAGGGGGCCTGCTGCATAATTAAAATAATTAAAATGACTTAATTATATCGGGGATGATGGTATTGGCGGAGAGGTTATTAATTAATCCAGATGACTAATTAATCTATTTTTTAATGCATCGGGGGGTTTGGTTCTTAATTAATCGCAATTCAATTAACTAATCCAATTTAATTAACTTTATTATGGTTTATTTTTCAAACCTTCGGAATGGGATATTTATCTATTTTTTGGGATTTTTATTAATGATAATATAGGGAAGGGAAATGTGTTTCAGGAGTTAAATAAATAATAAAAAATAAAAGTTAATATGAACTGTGGAAAAGAAAACGTGCTAAGTAAATGTTTTTGAAAATACATTCATCATATAACATTATGACATAGGCTAAAATGTCTTTGGGGATTTTTATAAAGAACCTTTATTTTTACTAAGTAAAACAGTGATTTTACCTTGGAAATAGATTTGAAGGGAATGAATGAATTATGAAGGGGGTGCCTTTTGATGAAGGGGTTTTAGCACTTAGGCCTTACAAGTTATTGGGCTGAGGGTCAGGTCCCTCCCAAAGTGAGAGAAATGCTCTGAGCCCCTTTAACTTTCAGGTTGTTGATACCTTTAGTACTTATGGGAAATTAGTAAAATTTAGGGAAAAAATGAGTGAGAAAGTTAATTAGTTTGACTTTTGTCCATGATGTAAATGTCTTCATTGCAATCCATATATTTAAATGATTTTGACGATGAAATTATATGACTTGATGTCTGGATAATCATTCATCATGCATAATTCTGCAACAAATCATCTACTTACCCTACCTACTTATCCTACCATTTGTTCTTCTCATAGGGTGCACTTAAACTGGAAAACCCTTTATGAAAGCCTTTTATTTTCTTTTACAATGGTATTCTAACTAAGTCTAACCTTATTACATCCAAGGGCTCAGATTAAACTGTTGAGCCTCTTTTATTCACTCTACCTATCTACTTATCTGCCAAGATTAAACAGTTTGGTCAAATTTTATTCTCTATCTCTAAGCATGAAATTCAAAACATGGAATAACCAAGATAAAACTATTTGGTTACCATGGATTGTGGCACAAAAACACCTTGCACACAATTATTTATACAAAAAGTGAAATAGTAGTGGCATTTGGACTTACACACTTTCATGGTCTTTTATTTTTCTTAGGGTTCATTTTTCATCTTTCTTAACCTTTTCATTCTTTTATCCTTTTATTCTTTTTCTAGGACATACCCTCTTTACATTTTTTAATTTTTTATTTTGAATATGGAAAACATTTGCAACAAGAAAAGGTATGTACATATTTCAAATCTAAACCAAGTCAATCATGATATATGACACCTATTGCTATAGGAACATAGCAGATTGTACTGGTAGATGGCTAGCTATGAGAGCTAAGGCTTTGTATAATTCCTATGTATTTGTACCATGTATGATAATACAATAGTGTGGGGATTTTTATCTGAGACTCTACCCAAAGTATTTTCATGTGTATTGTGCCACTGATTCTTCTTCTTCTGGTTATACTTTTCAACTCAATATTTAAGCTTCTACAAATTGATAGTAGAAGTAGGTTATATTATTCTTCTTTGATTTATATTGCATTATTGGGTTAACCTATCACATATTTTCTTCATAAAGGTCACCTCATTTGGACAAGCAAAAGTTCATTTTTGAATTTATGTTCCCACTGATGTATATTGGATTACATCGGCCCTATGCATATGTACAATTAGATAGGTAGGCCTCAACATCAAGTGGACCCTCATGGAAGCCTATAAATATAAGAGACTTCATTCTCATTTGGACACATTTATCAACACAACTTATCCTCTTCTATTGTCTTGGTTCACACAGCTCTGATGGAGAATTTTCGAACAAGGGTCTGAAACTATAGGGTTGAAACTCGCATAGATCTAGGGTTTCCATTTCTCAGTTGCATGCATGTAACTGAGAATTTTCGACCCCATATGCATGCACAAAGTGGTCAATGGTGTGACTGAGAAGTCTCAGTTGCTCGCACATAATCCTAAAGGGAGCATTTATGATTTCTGAATCATATCGGGCATTTTGGTCCCTAGACGCATGCATAGAGTTATCAAGGGTACAACTGGGAAACCTCAATCACTAACACAGTATCCTGAAGGGTATGACTAGGGGTTTAATGCAAATATGAGTGTATTTGTCCCAATCCCCACACATACATTTCACTATGGAGTATCCAGGATTGTCATAGTCTCTCGCACAACTCCTCCTCTGTGAGAATGGGACTAAAAGATGAAATTTTAGTATTCTGAACACTATGCTTAATGAAAGTAGTGTTCAATGGTTGACTACAATCAGTGATAGTACATTATAGTCCTCTAAATTGAGGTTTTGAGTATAAGCATAATTAGGTTCATTTCATGGATGTCATAGTTGTTTTACTAGTTAGTTGCATAGACAAAGACATGGATCATTGTACTCTCTTTTTCTAAATCTTTTGATGACAATCTAAGAAGAAGAAGAATTTACAAGGGTTTTTGCAATGGTGGTTTTTTCCTAGTCTTAGACCATTCCTGGTTTCTCTATGTGTGCATGTTTTTCTTCTATTGTTCCTTTATGTTCTGTTGCATTTTTAATAAAGATGTTGGTATTTCTACATACCTGAATATGCTGATGAATAATGATGTAAATATGAATAATTTAAAGATGATAAGGGGTGAACTTAATGTGTTAATGAATAAATGAAATTATCTAAGCAAAGAAAAATATAGCCCTAAGAAATGAACACAAATATCCACACACTACTTTGGGGCATCCTGTTAGCTTTATAAGGTATCCAGTGTAATGTATATGAGGGAGTCTTCCACAGTTGGTGAGGGGAACAAACCACCAGTTTGAAAAGTAATAGTACTATCATAAAGCGTGATTTGGGAATAAAGAGAAAGTCTTGTTGAATACCTACAATTATTCCACATAGTAAACAACAATTATTAAAGCATAAAAACATTCATTCAATAATAGCCATATCTAAGCAACGAATTAGTTTGTTAACCTAGTATGTACATGGAGAAACATATAACATAAACATAATTAGAATAATCATGACTACATCTATGATACATGTATGAACGAATGCTAGATCATTGAGCTTCTAATTAAAAGTGTAATATCCCAGGAACATTGTTACATGAATGAAACATTGTAACCACTAGGGGAACATGAAGCCAAAAATTTCTTCTCCAAAGAATGATCTGTCTCCTATGTATTACGAGAGAAGCCAAGGCAAGATCTCTAGAATTTAAAGCCTTCTAAAAGCCTCTTTCTTGAGTTATGAGGACATATTTATAAAAATTGACAATGAGATTTGAGCTTCCTCATGACACTTTGACTCCTATGACTTTTTATATTCTATGCATGACTCATTACATTTCAAAGTGTGACTTTTCATATTCCACATGTGTCACTTGGACTTCATTGCATAACATTTATTACATAAGACAATTTACAAATTAGATGGTGGCCTAATAAGATAAAACTGACAATGGGACAAAGACTCATCAAATAGATAAATCATTTTCTTCCTCATAGAGTTCACTTGTAATGTAAGTGTGCCATGCTCTGAACTCCTTTGTGATGGCTTTGACCCAAACTAGAAATTCCCCTTTGTAGCACATCTTCACCTCGAATACCTCCGTCAATATGTTCTTATAGTTTTACTGTACATTATTCCACAACCATGAGAGCTTCAAGTGTGCTTTAACAGGTGCAAAGGCATACTGTAGAATAACGTCTTAGGTTACCTCCAAGCCTTCTAGTTCCATTGCTTGCTTGTTTGGTTAATATATTCCTTAATATCATTGAAGATTATTTATTTTCTTCTCATCACTTCAAGATATCTAATGTGGGCATCCCATGTTTCTGTGTAGGAGACTCACACCCATTATGTAGTCAATTATATGAATCCATATACTAATTGAATATGCTCCAATGTGCAAGTAGTTTTGTAGATGGAGTCTCAACTAACGTTTTTCTATTTTTTAAGAATGTTGTGTTTATTTTCTAAATGTTGCAGAGCATCAAGATATTTGGCAATCCTATCCTACATGTAGATGACTATTTTATTTCCTAACTTGAGGAGTTTCACCACTTCCTATGAATTCTTATGAATTCCAATGAGAGGAGCCATGACCTATTGTATAAGTATCATCTCATCATATATTTGCTCCATGGTATCCTCCTTTGGCCCTGACTCTTCTTGCATGGATAACTACCATTCTCTAGTTTTGAAGTTTTGTGATGACATATGTTAGTTATCTACATGTTGCAATTGTACAAATTCTTTATATTATCTTCTTTTCTTGTAGACACTGATGTGTACCCTATATTGTGATCAATCCTTTGATAATACTCCCTCAAACTTCACCCGGGATCATATCCATGGAAGTATTTAGTGGTGAAATGTAGATGGTCCAACTCTTGTATCTTTACTATTATAGCCCTTTGAACCTTTAACTCATACAGTTTGATCCTCAATGGAAACATAGGCCAAGGGGCTTTATTCATTCTGTGAAGAATACTTGACAATCCCTTGTCAATTTGATGTGTGACTTCTTGCCTGACCACCTTGTTGGTCACATATCATGGCATAAGATGAGGGGATATCTGACAACCAAAGTAGCTGATTTATATACCCTCTGGAGTTGAAAACTAGTTGACGATATCTCGAAGTGAATCCTTCATATGATCTATGATGAAAGGAGGAGAAATCTCAAAAATCATGTCAAAGATGACTGCAAATAAGTGTCAACTAATTTTTTCATATACGCCTCTTAAGCTTGTCTTTTATAATACTATGTGGTGGAAGTAAACTAAGAACTTCTCCTCAGGAGTCCAGTTTCATTTCATTCCCGAGAATGCATACTATGCACATATTCCATCTAAGAGAAATGCAAACATGTAGAAATTTGATGCTTGGTTCTCCCATAAATATGCTTTCTCTTGCCCAACCTGACGCTCTAACTCAAATGATAGGATATTTTCCCAATTAAAATCCTTCCCATGGGTCACTACTATATCTAATGTGTATATCCATTTCTCTTGGAACACCTCAACGTTCTTAATCCCATATAACGGAAAATACATGGCTATCAAGTATAGATAGACATCTCTAAGGATATTTATCAGATAAAATATAGATGGGTGATGGCGAAATTTGACTAGGTTTCAAAGACATGTTTTGATAACATTAGTAGCGTCAAGGGTTTCCCTTCTTGTGTAGAAGTTTTTTTTTACATATTCATCGGGCCTGAGCATCTTATAATATGTTTGCATGACTTCACTATAATAGGTGGTGAGCTGACCACCACTCTCACTACGTAGCACAATGTGAGAATCATCCATATGTGTAATGATCCATTCAATCACTTCTCCACATGGCATGACCGAGAATTTGCATGTGATTTCCACAAGTTCGTTATGTGGGAATAATGGGCCTTGTAACTTCCACAAGTTCATTAGCACTTGCCTTTGAAATTTATTTGGAGGTGACTTTGTGAGGTGACATGTCTCCAACAAATTACGACAAAGTGGTAATACTTGTAGCACGAACACCTATTTGGGGCAACACACTCATAGTGACAGTATTAGCTTAAAATAACCTAACTATGTAGTAATACTTGTAAATCACGTGAAAAGAGCCATAACATATGATAGATCATAGAAAAATATGAATGACAACATAAAATAACTTGCGTGCATGAGAAAATAGGCATGCAAACTAGGAGGGTGCACTTCCAAAGAATGAAGGGGGCATGCAAGGTCATTCGGGGCTTCATAGTGTGCTCATGCACTTAAGAAAGAGGGAAAAATAAACCAGGGTGTATTGTCTCATCCTGAAGGGTCAAAGGGATGGGATAAAGGGCTCAAGTCTTCCCTATGGACCCATCGGCTCAAGGAGACAAACAAGGCACATTTTTGGACTTTGAAGGGACAAAGGAGAGGGTTAACAAGGTTTAGGGCCTTCACAATGCACCGATGCACTCAAGGTAAAGGATCGTGCATTGTCGCATGCTGAAGGGCTGAGTGAGGATACTTATTTCCTTCATGATGCGCTCAAGTGCGCAAGAGAGGGTGTAGTACTTCGTGGTGAAAAAATGTTCTCTTGAGAAAAACTTGATCAAACAGGGCACACTTTTTTTACGTTGCTTAAGCTTCAATCTCAAGAAGTGCGCTTTATCTGTTGGAAGCTCATAAACAAGTTTGAACAATAAAACTTTATGCTAATATGAGGAAGAGAAATATTTGCAAGGATTTATAATTGTTTTGCATGCATGGTGGAACATGAATAGTTTCAATAATATGAAAAGTTTCTGCATGGCACAACAGATTAATACTTGCAATATAGAGATTCAGGATAAATACTAGAAACCAAACTTAAGACATAAAATCAACTGCAAGGAAATAAATGTTTGGCAGTGAAATCATGAAATGAAATGGAAGGGTTCAACATGAAAAACTTGCTACAGTAGATGATGAATAGATCCTTGATTCGCAGTTGTGCACCCAACTCAGATGGAATGATTATGAAACAAGAATGATTAAACTAGTTGATTTAAAGATATTAACATGAAAAATTGGTTCTTGCATGAGTGCCACTTGTCATCGAGTGAATAGGTTAGTTAAAGAGGTTAAGTGGGCTCCTATTTTCAAGGAGTGTGCCCACATGCAACAAGGTTGGCTCATGCATGCAACTGGACAAGGTGCATTTCTTTGATATGAAGAAGTGCACTCAAGGAGGGTGAATTTTTTCAACATGAAGGAGTGTGCTAAAGGAGGGCACACTCCTTCAGGCTGAAGGAGTGTGCTCAATTGAGCACATGTGCTCACCGTATTAAAGTGTGTTCTTTCTTTTCTAAGCATTTTTTCTTTTCTAGTGTTTTTCTTTTTCATTCTTTTGTGTGTGCATGGTGATAAAGCAAGTTTCTAATTTGAGAAGGATCATTTCACCTAACCAAGAACTAACTAACTCACACACTTCTGATGGTTAAGTGACAATGCTTAAGAAACATTGACTTAGGAGGATGTGACACTAGGAGGAAACACAAACATAATAAATCAAGCAACATGACAACTCAAAGGCGTTTGAAATGAATGATATTATAGGCTCCAAAATTGACATGGGAAACTTTTTTAGATGGTCATTGTGACAACAACAACACTTGGCAACACACTGGAAGAACTCCAGCTTCTTTGAAATGGTTTCGTTGTAAGTCAGGAGTCTCATTTCTTCCAGAAGTATTGATTCAATCAGTAGGTTACCTTAGCTCCCCACTCTTACCAGGTTAAAGATATAGTCTCCCCTATTCCATTACTTGTTGAAACACAACAATATAAAAATATGTATCATTATCTTGTTTATGTAAGTAATGGTAGTATAGTATGGAGAAATCAACGAAATTAGAGTGTGAGTTTGACATCTCTAGCATTTCTCTACTGCCAGTAGGCTTGTACAGTAGCCCTACATAATTGCTTCAGGAACACAAATATTTCTTCGCTTCCAGTGATCCTAGACAGTACCTTGGAAAATTCACTTACTTCACCTCCCTACAAAGGAATCCTTTCTCTTCTTTTGACCCTTATTTATTTTTTCCTTTTTCTATAGGACTGTGCATAGGAACTTATTATTTTTCAACAGGTGGAAGAGGGATCCTGAATTACTAATAGTAGAAGAGGTTGTTCCTTCAAACATAGGCTCTAGAGCTATGATGCTTTGATAGCTAAAAGTTTTCCCTTTTTCTCACTCTACAAAGATAGATAAGAAAGAACACATTATTCATAATAAGATCAAGAATACAAATGAGAATGCTCATTAGATGCAGCCTTCATGGTTTTCTTACCGCTTCGTCACTAAAGGATTGTATTTTCCATCAGAGAATCATTGACTCGAAGGTGATGTAAAACAAAACAAAGAATAGGGTATAAGATAAGCTAAGGTTTATATGTTATTACAAATTTCCATTCACAAAATATTAGTCACGTCATCTCAAAGCTCAAAACTAACTTTATTCATAGACAAAGAAAACCAAAAGAATAAAATTGAAAAATGAAAAATGAAGCTAGAAAACAAAATGCAATGCATATAGCTACATGAAAGCTACCCTAACCTAACCTAAACAAGAGGGGATTAGGTCATGTGAAGTGAAACTTCTAATGCATCCATAGAATCATCTCCCAATGATTAGACCATAAGATATGATCGTGAGGAACCAAATAAATTGTAGTACAGTGAACAAAAAAAGTTGCGAAAATATATACACTGACTAATGAAAACAGGAAGTGCAGCCTCAATAGCAGATTTCAATGAACTATTCTACCACACAAGATACTTTACAATAGCAGAAATGACCCATTTTATGACCATACAAGATTTTACGAAGAGCCCGTAAGTGTAGTCCATGAGCTAAGGGTGTAGACTAAAAGGAAACTTCTAGTGAACCTGCAACAGGATCATGGAAACAACCTTTAGAGAAAGATAAACAAGAAAGACTGAAAAAGGAAATATCTATGTCATAAGAAATATTATTAGGTTGTCCATAATCCAAGCTTTCATACCCGTGAGATTCTTTGATGGATTGTGAAAAAGAATAACAAGGCTCTTCTTTGTTTCTACATTGCATATTGAAGATTTTCTTGAGGTGGGATATAGCGGCGAAAGATCAATAGTTAGACTAAATATCATCCCATGGGCGATGAACAATTTTTTGTGAAAATAATAATCCCTTAGGAGAGAGTCAATATCCCATATAATAACGCAAACGATAAAATTATATAAAAGGATCATAAACTAACTGAACTCGCAAATATCATCATGGTGATAGGAACCTCACATAACCATCAATGTAGGATGAACTGTCCTACTCACCTGACTTATCTTTGAATCCTAACAAGATTGATAATGAATCTAGGAAAACATGGTCAACTGCTTATCAAAACAAGATTCGTTATTAAATCACAATATTTAGGAAAAGATAGTTTTTCAAAATTATTGAAATAATATTCAATGATAAGCATTTCATTTTCTTCATCAAATAAATATATTCCTATAAGAAAGTGGTCAATAATTTTTTCATACTCCATTTGAAATTTCTACAAATCCAAATATTCATGTAATGACAAATACTTTTCCATATTACTCGAACAATCATCACTGTATAACTCAGAGAGAGAAAACTCATTAGGTTCGTGATCATCGAAGGGTTCAATTTGACTAACGGGGAAAGGATCGACTCAAAAAATATCAATATTAGAAGACGATTGGTTGATAAAATTGGATGAATTACCATCAGGGGAAATATGTGAGATAAAAATCAGTTCTTCATCTTCTAATTGATCTTTTGATTGAATTATCGATTAGGGTTTGAAATGTGAAACATCAAAAGGAGGAGGACATGGGATAAAATGCATGTTTGGTTCTTCCTTAGGATGCTAATATTATTTTGGATCAGGAGGACATGAGGAATTACATTCAAAATATTTCGTTGACATCCACATTAAGAAAAAAAAATCTCATCTAAACTGCCAGTCCACATCCTCGTCTATGAACTCATTACAAAGATGAAGGAATTGATCAGCAAAATTTTCAAGAGGTTCATTTGGTCCCATTCTAGGTTGATCAATTTCAAAAAGAACATCTTGATACTCGTACTTGTTAAATATCTAATGAGGTTCATTAACCAAATGCTTGAAAGATGTTATATAAGTAGTTGGTAAAGAGTAGCACCATTTCTTCATATGACCATCTAATGTAAGGGTAAACAATCATGCAAGAATTTATTTAGAGTACATGGCACTTGAAAAACAAAATTGAGTGAATTGAATCACCTAATCAAAGACGGTTGTCGTACCCTTGACATCTAATTTAAGATGTTACAAGTTATATAAAAATTTCATGGGGGTTGAAAGATTTAAATATTTAGTAAAACATCTCGAGATTACGATTTAGGAAGAAGCCACTTAAGGTGAGAGATTCAAACAGACTTCAAAGCCTCATCTTGTCACATGGTCCTCCTTCTAGTGCCAAAAATATTGATGGTGTCGAATGTTGCAAACATTGTCAGGAGATCTCCTCGATGTGAAGTCCCAATTAGAACTCACACTGTTTGGCATAAGAGTCCCATCCTGTCACATGGTCACCACTTTTGGAATGATTTAGAGATATTCCTTGGGTATCAACCAACATGAGAGAAATTTCCCTACTTTGGGGTATAAATAGTGTAATCTTTGTGAGACATCTAGTATAAGGTATATGAGGGAGACTTCCATGACTAGTGAGGGAAATGACCCACTAGTTAAAAAAGTAATAGTACTATCCTAAAGGGGGACACGAGAATAAAGAGAAAGAGTTTTTGAATACATGTCGATTAGTCCACATAGTAAAAAACAATCATTAAATCATAAAAACATTTATTCAATAATAGTCATAGCTAAGAAACAAATAGTTCATTAACCTAGTATGTATATGGAGCAACATATACCATAAACATAACCAAAATAGTCCAACTAAATCGACAATACATGTATGAAGGAATGTCTACTCATTGAGATTTTGATTAAAAGTGTAAGATCCCAGGTACAGTGTTACATGAATGAAACATTGTATGCAACGGTGGAACACGAAGCCAAAAGTTGCTTCTCCAAAGAATGATTTATCTCCTATGTCTTACAAGAGAAGTGAAGGCAAGACCTCTAGAATCTGAAGCCTTACAAAAGCATTTTTATTGAGTTTTGAGGAGCTATATATAATAATTTATAATTATCTTTGATCTTCCTCATCACTCTTTAAATCCTATGACTCTTCAGATTTTGTACATGACTCATTACATTTCAATGTGTCGCTTTTCATATTCCACATGTGTCCCTTGGACTTCATTAGATAAAATTTATTACATAAGACAATTTACAAATGATATGGTGGCCTAATAAGAAAAATATGACAATGGGACAAAGACTCATCTATAGGTTTTAACCCCGTACAAAAATTACCTGCATACGAATTCTTAAAACACAGAAAATAAATAATGAAAGAGAATAACACATAAAACACATATACACAGATATTTTCCCCTGGATCCCAAAACTGAGACTACCCGCTTGATTTTTCAATACATTCCTTTCAATGTTACAATACATATAGATACATGCCGAGGCATCCAATACCATGGACCAAAAACCATCGCGCCCAAAACCATGCACAAAACCATAGGTAGGTTCGCTCCACCTAATATAGGGTCCAAAAAAAGAAATTCCTGAGGTGTTGCCTGGGACCCCATAGAGGGGGGCTACTCACCCCCCTCAAACCCCTTGTGACCCCCCCGTTGCGCAATCGACACAATGAAGGGGGGGCTCTGCCCCCCCTCTAACCCCCCATTAATTACGTGGGCTAGTCGTGGAAAGAAAATAACATAACCCAACATTCTCCCACTTGTTGTTTTCTTCCCACATGAGAGCTTTGTCATTTATCCTTTCCTACAATGCCCATTGTTTCTCTACACCAAGATAACCTCTTAGAGCTCACATATTTTGTCAATGCATCTGCAGTATTCTTCAAAGTGTCCACCTTTACCAGCAACACCTTTTTTCCTTCTATCATATCCCTGACAAAGTGATATTGAACATCAATGTGCTTTATCCTTGAATGATAAGTAGGGTTCTTTGCCAAGAAAATTGCACTTTGGTTGTCACAATCTATCCTTATAGCTCCATGTACAAACCCCATACTTGAACACAATATCTGCAACCAAACTACTTCCTTTCTTGCATGAGTGGCTTCCATGTATTTTGCCTCTATAGTTGATAGTGCCACTATATATTATTTCTTCCTCATCCAAAAGACTGCACCTCTAAATAGGTTGAACAAATACCCACTTGTAGATATTCTCTGATCTAGATCTCCAACCCAGTATGCATCAACAAAGCCATGAATATCCAAAAATCTATCCAATCATAGTCTTCCTTGGTATCACAAACCATAATCGCTAGTGCCATGAAAATACCAAAAAACCCACTTCACTATCATCCAATTCTCCTTCCATGGTTTTGAAATAAACCTGCTCAATACTCCAACTGCATGTGCAATTGTCTGGTCTAATACAGACCATTACATACATCACGCTACTGACTCACTTGCATATGGAATACGGGACATGTACTCTTCCTCTTCTTGTATCTTGGGAAACTGTTGAACATATAACTTCACACCTACAGGAATAGGAACCTTCATCTGTTTACTATCCTACATATTAAACCTCTACAATATTGTCTGGACATACTTCCTCTGGTTTAACTAGAGCTTCCTCTTTTCTCGATCTCTTTTAATTTCCATGCCCAAAATATAGTTTGTAGCACCAAGATATTTCATGTCAAATTTGGAGGACAATTGGGTCTTCAAATCCTGGATAATTTCTTTGTCATTTCCAACCAGCAACATGTCATCCACATAGAAGACTAGATAAATAACATGGTCATCAATTAATTTAAAATACACATAGTGATCTGCTTTGCTTCTGGTGAAGCCAAGTCCCCGTATAGATGTATCAAATTTCTGATACCACATCCTTAGTGATTGTTTTAGCCCATACACAGACTTCTTTAACATGCATACTAGTTCTTTCTTACCCTTCACCGCAAAGCCTTCAAGTTGCTTCATGTAGATCTCCTCTTCTAGATCCATGTGGAGAAAAGTTGTCTTCACATCCATCTATTCTACCTCAAAATCAAAAGCAACAACAATAGATAAAAGTAATCTAATAGAAGCTACCTTGGCAACAGGAAAAAAAATATCACCAAAATCAATTCCCAACACCTGGGAATAACCTTCTTCTAACAACCAAGCTTTGTATTTCTCCACCTTTCCTTCTGCATTTGTCTTCTTCTTGAACACCCATTTTCTGCCAATGGGTTTCCTTCCATCTGGCAACTCCACCAAATCCTAAGCCTCATTTTTGTGCAAAGATGCCATTTCATCAACCATGGCTTCTTTCTAGAGTTTTCCATCCTATAAATCCACTTCTTCCTTCCTAGTTCTAGGATCATCATCAACAATATATAAAGAAAAAATTGGACAGAAATAAGATTGACTATACCTTTCTGGCTACCTTATTTCTTGAACTGGTCTTCTCACAACCAGAGTTTGTGGCTCTTCATCTTCTTTTCCCTCTTCTGCTGTAGAGTTTGATTCTTCCTCCTTTAGCTCAAACTCTATCTTCTCAGGTTCCTTTGATTAGACTTCATGTTTAATAACATTTTTCACCTCTCTGAACACCACATCTCAACTATACACAACCTTCCTTATTACTGGGTTCCAAATCTTATAACCCTTTAAACCATCCTTATACCCAATAAAGATGCACTTTTTAGATTCATGATCCAACTTTGTTCTTTTATCCTTTGGAACATGTACATATGCATCACATCCAAATACCCTCAGATGTGAAAGAGAGGGTTTCTTACCAATCCATACCTCTTGTGGAGTCTTATCCTCCAATGCTGATGAAGGTGATCTATTGACCAGGTAACTTGTTGTCTCCACTGCCTCTGTCTAGAATTCCTATCCTAACCTGGCACCACTGAGCATGATTCTTGCCCTTTCCATCAACGTCTTGTTCATTCTTTCTGCAACTCCATTTTTCTCAGGTGTGTATGGAGTAGTCTTCTGTCATGCTACACCACACTTCTTATAGAATTCTTAAAATTCCTTGCTGCAAAACTCTCCACTGTTATCTGTCCTCAACACCATTATCTTCTTCTCTTCCTAGATTTCCACCAGAGCCTTAAATTCTTTAAACTTGTCAAAGACTTCAGATTTCTTCTTGAGGAAATATATCCATGTATTCCTAGAGAACATATATAAATGATACATAGTACACAGACTTACCCAGCGATGGAACCTTCACAGGTCCAAACACATCACTATGCATAAGCTCTAACATCTGTTTTTCCCTCCTACCACCAGAGGGGAAACTCACCTAATTCCACTCCCCATATACACAATTTTCATAAAAATCAAAATCTAGAGAGATACTAGTCATACCTTCTACCATACCTTTACCATGAAGTATTCGAAGGCCCTTCTCTCCAATATGTCCAAACCTTTGATGCCATAGCATGGTCTTTTCTCCAAAGACCACTAGATTTTCTGGTCCACCTTCAAGAACCACAAAACTGTTGCACCATCAATAACAATGCTACCTTACAGCTTGTACAGAGTTCCAATCCAAACTCCCCACATCAATACTAGTGCTCCATGAACCATCTTGCAGGCATCTTTCTTGAACACTATTTTTACCCCTGCATCATCCAGCTTGCTTACAAAAATTATATTTCTAGCTAGTGCAGGAATATGCAAAACACCCAGAAGTGTTCTAACCCTTCCACCTTGCAACTTCAACTTTACTTTTCTGTAACCAATGATTCTAGCCTTCCTATCATCCTCAAAGAAGACATCGCCACCATCATATTTATCATACTCATAGAACCACTCTCTATGGGGAATGAAGTGAAAAGATGCACTTGAGTCAATTAACCATGCCTCATGATTTACACGTGTACTTGAAGAAGCCAAGTATACATCCCCGCCTTCATCTAATCTGGA
The DNA here is from genome assembly GCA_000404065.3 of Pinus taeda. NCBI lineage: Eukaryota > Viridiplantae > Streptophyta > Pinopsida > Pinales > Pinaceae > Pinus > Pinus taeda. The sequence continues at coordinate 101,741 of APFE030128254.1, read as the reverse complement.
TTTCACCTTAGAAAAAGGAGCATCATCAGATCCCTTTCCTTTCTTAGTAGCTTTAGATTTACAGTCCATTTTGTAGTGCCCTTCCTTTCCACATTTCCAACACACCACATTTACAGGTTTTCCTAGAGATTTAGATCTCCCTCTAGATTTAGATCTCCCACTCGATGACTTATTTTTTTTTTGTTATGGGACAATCTTCATACATACAAGGAATCATCATTTTGTCTCTCCATATTTTTCCATCTCATCTCCTCCATTAGCAAGGATGAGACTATTTCATCAAACTGCAAGGCAGTTGCATTGCTACCTATTGCAATAACTAGACTATCCCACAAATCTAGTAGAGAACACAACAAACTAATGCACTTATCTTCATCTAAATTTTAATATCAACACATAATAACTGACTTCCCATAGTATTAAATGCATTCAAATTCTCTGTCACTGAGTCTCCATCTTTCATCCTGAAGTTATACAGCTTTTTTCGTAGGAACGGTTTATTCACCAAAGACTTAGATTGGTACAAATTCCCTAACTTGACCCACCAGATTGGTATTAAATCTAACAAAGACAATCGTATTGTGCTCTTTGCCTTCCGATCCAACTTCTTCCATTCTTCATTGAAAACTCTTGTTGGTTTAGTACCTAGATCTACCACAATCCACTAATCTTAATCTACCAACAGATCCTCCATCTTTAGTTTCCATAACTCAAAGCTCTGACCATTAAATTTCTCGATCTCTATCTGTCCACTGCTCGACATCTTCTTTCACCACCAGAATTGATCCCACAAATATCCCATTGAATAGGGTCTACCACAGGCCCGAGAGAAACCCCTCAACACCAAAGGCGTCTCCTTAAAGCCAAAACAGCTCTAATACCAAATGTAGGTTTTAACCACCTACATAAATTACCTGCGTACGAATTATTAAAACATAGAAAATAAACAATGCGAGAGAATAAGACATAAAACACATATACACATATATTTTCCCTAGATCCCAAAATTGAGGCTACCAGCTTTATTTTTCATTATGTTCCTTTCAACGTTACAATACATATATATACATGTCGAAGCATCCAATACCGTGGAACAAAAACCATTGCGCCCAAAACCATGAGCAAAAACCATGCACAAAACCATAGCTAGGTTCGCCGCACCTAATATGGGGTCCAAAAAAAAAGAAATCTCTAGGGTGTTGCGCCAAACCCCATAGAGGGGGGCTACCCACCCCCACAAACCCCCTGTGACCCCCCCGCTGCACAATAGGTGCAACAAAGGGGGGGGG
>APFE030128254.1:57632-100287 GCA_000404065.3 Pinus taeda | reverse complement strand
GGGCTCCGCCCCCCCTCTAACCCCCCAATTAACTATGTGGGCTAGTCATAGAAAGAATATAACACAACCCAACATCATCAAATCAATAAATTATTTGTTTTCCCATGGAGTTTACTTGTAATGTAATTGTGCCATGCTCTGAACTTCTTCACGATGTCTTCGACCTCAACTAGAAAGTCCCCTTTGTAGTGCATATTCACCTCAAATGCCTTTGTCAGTATGTTTTTGGAGCTTGAATGTATATTATTCCATAGCCATTAGAGCTTCATGTGTGCTTTAACTGGTGAAAATACATTCTGCATAATAACGTCTTTGGTTACTGCCAAGCCTTCCCATTCCATTGTCTACTTGATTTTTTCAATATATTCTCTAATCTCTTGGAAGATGACTTCTCTTTTTCTGTTCAATTCAAGAGATCTGATTGTGGACATACCATGTTTCTATGTAAGAGACTCAAACCCATTATTCAATTAGTTATATGAAACCATAGTACTAATTGACTGTGCTCCAAGGTGTGAGTAGTTCCATAGGTGGAGTCTCAAATGAACTTTATATATTTCTATGCAAATCTTGTCCTTCTTTTCTAAATGTTGTGGAGCACTGATAGATTTGGAAATCCACTCCCGCATTTAGTCAACTACTATGTTTTCTATTTTTAGGAGTTTCAACACTTCCTATACATTCCTTCGAAATCCAGTGAGAGGATCCATGACCTTTTGTATAAGTATCATCTCGTCATATAGTTGTGTTATGGTATCCTCCATTGGCCCCAACTCTTCTTGCATGGCTGACTTCTATTACGCAATCTTGAAATTCTCCAATGAAGGCTACTAGTTCTCTATTGCAAGATGTTCCTTCATTGCAAAAAGTTCTCATCTCAACCTGGAATTCTCATTCAACAAGTGTTGTTTGTTATCTTATGTCGTTGTAGTGAATGTAACATTTTCTGCCATAACTCCTCTCAAATTTCCTATAGTGTTGGCAGAGATCACTTTCTTTGTATACATTGAGACCGGATTCCGAGGATCCTTTGAGAAATATCTATGCCTCTATTTCACTATCCTCTTCTTCAGTTGATCTAACATTATATTGCATGCATCTATGAATCTCTCTGTTGGTGGGGGTGTGATCCCCATCTCTCCAAATGGAAGATGACTTCCAGTCATAGGATGTTCTTCTTCAGTATGTGGTTCTTCCTCCATTGACTAGATGACATCCTCTTCCTTGAACTTCTCTTCTTCTAGTTCTCTTCCTTCTCGATTCAAATGTACCTATTCCTTCTCTTGGGATTGCCTCTGCTTCTCTTCTTCTATCCTCCTCTTTTCTTGTTCTTCTTCTTATTTCTTCTCCAACAAATCATCCTACGGACTCTTCCTCTCTTCTTTGTCTTCTTCTCCTCTCTCCATCTCTGCTAGGATAACTTCTAAGTTTAAGGAATCTTCCTTCCATTTCTTGCTACTTTCGCATATCGAAGAATATCCGATCCTTTTCTTAGGAGCTAGTTTCCTTGCTTGAGGTGTTATTTCCTCCTCTTCCTACAGCTGCAAGTGTTGAGTTGGTGGATCATGGGGTGAGATAATATCCATCATTGGATGAGTCTTCACGTTGGCATTGTATAAGTTCTTTATCTTCTCATATTTTTTTGTGGATATTGATGAGAACCCCATATTGTGACCAATCTTTTGATAATGATTACTGACAATTCGCCTGGGATCATACCCATGGAATTATTTAGTGATGAAATGTAGCTGGTACAAATCCTATATCTCTACTTCCATAACCTTGTGACTCTTTTACTCATACAGTCTAATCCACAACAGAAAATTAGGCTAAGGGGCTTTCTTCCTCTATGACTAATTCATGAAAATCCTTTGTCCAACTGATGTGCAACTTATTGCATGACCAATTTTTTGGTCACATATCGCGACATAAGATGAAGGAATATATGACAACTAAAGAAACTAATGTATGTACCCTCTATAGCTACAAAGTATTCCACGCTATCTTGAAGTGACTACTTCACCCAATCTGTCGTGCAAGGAGGATCAATCTCAAAAATCATGTGAAATATGATTGCAAAGAAGTGTTCAACTAATTTGTTGTATATGCCTCCGAAGATTGTTTTTTCTAACACTCTATAGTCATATAATTGTCCTCAGGAATCTAGTTCCAGTTCATTCCCAGGAATGCATACTTTACATAGATTCCATCTAGGAGAATGGAGACATGTAGAAATTTGTTCCCTGGTTTGCCCATAAAGATGCTTTCACCTACTCGACCTGTCACAACAACTCAAATGATAGGATATCCACCAAATTGAAAACATTCCCATGGGTCACTACTATATTGAGCATGTATATCTACTTCTCTTGGAACACCTCAACATTCTTAAGCTCCTATAACTGACAACATATGGCTATCAAGTATTGATAGACGTCTCTAAGGATGTTTTTTGTATAAAATTAAAATGTGTGATGGTGAAACTTGGCAGGCTATTGACACCATGTTTTGATAACATCATTAGTGTTAAGTGTTTCCCATCTCATATAGAAGTTTTCATTTGCATATTCATTGGGCTTGAGAATATTATAATATGTGTACATGTCTTCACCAGAATAGGTGGTGAGTTGATTACCACTCTCATTACACAGCATAATGTGATAATAATCCACATGCGTAATTATCCTTTCAATTAATTCTACACATGGAATGATCAAGAATATGCATACAATCCTATGCATCCTAGACTTCTTGATGTTGATATATGCAAACAAATATCTTCCATGAATGCGTTGTATATTTTTCTCCATGTGACCTTTGTATGCTTATCAATAAAACACTAAATATCTGTGTATATGGGAATATTGGTCCTTATAACTTCCATAGGTTCAGTGATGCTTGGTTTTGAAAGTTATTTGGATGTCACTTTGTGAGGCGACATGTCTCCAATACATGAAAACAAAGTGGTAATACTTGTAGCATAAACACTTGTTTAGGGAAACACACTCATGGTGACAATATTAGCTTAAAACAACATAACTATGTTGCAATACTTGTAAATCATGTGCAAATAGCCATAAAAAATGATAGATCATGGAAAATTATGAATGAAAACATAAAATAACTTACATGCATGAGAAAATTGGCATGTAAACTAAGATGGCACACTTTCAAAGCATTAAGGGGACATGCAAGGTCATTTTGGGCTTCGTAGTGTGCTCATGTACTCAAGAAAGAGGATAAACTCAACCAGGGTACATTGTTGCACCCTAAAGGGTTGAAGGGATGGGATAAAGGGCCTTTAGGTGTTTTGTATGTGCCAATGTTCTCAAGGAGATAAGGAGGGCTATCTATCGCACTCCGAAGGGACAAAGGAGAGGGTTAACAAAGCTTTGGGCCTTCACAATGTGCCCATGTGCTCAAGGAAAAGGAGGGTGAAATATCGCATACCAAAGGGCCGAGTTAAGATGCTTTGTGCCTTTGTGACGTGATCATGTGCTCAATAGAGGGCGCAATCCTTCTTGGGAAGAAGTGTGCCCTTAAGGAAAACTTGATCAAACACAATGTAATTTTCAATGTTGATCGGGCTTTGAGCTCAAGAAGTGTGCTCTATATGTTGGAATCTCATAGACAAGTTTGAACAATATAACTTGATGCTAAGATGAGGAAGAGAAATATATGAAAGGATTTATAGCTATTGTCACGTGCATGGTGGAAGATGAAGAGTTTCTACATGTGATAAGAGATTGACACTTGTAGTATAGAGATTCAACATAAACACCAGCAAACAAACTAAAAAACATAGAATAGCAAGGAGAGAAAGATTTGGTTGTGAAATAATGAAAAGCAATGGAAGGGTTCAACATGAAAAACTTACTTTCTACATTGGTTGATGAAGAGATGCTTGACTCTGAATTGTGCACCCACTTAGATGGAATTATTATGAAACACGAATGATTAAATGGGTTGATTTAAAGAGATTAAAATGCAAGACTAATTCATGCATGAGTGTCACTTTTCATTGAGTGAATTAATTAGTTAAAAAGTTAAGTGGCCTCTTATTTTCTAGGAGTGCACACACATGCAACAAGCTTGGCTCATGCATGCAACTGGATAGGGCACAATTCTTCGATACAAAGAAGTGCAATCATGGAGGGTGCATCTATTCAACATGAAGGAGTGTGCTCATGGAGGGTGCACTCCTTCGGGCTAAAGGAGTGTGCTCAAGTTGAGTGCATGTGTTCACCGACATAAGGTGCTCTTTTTAGTTTCTAAGTGTTTTTCTTTCTTTTTGTTTTCTTTTTCATGCTTTTGTGTGCTTTTTGAGTGTGTGCATGGCGATAAGGTGAGTTTATAAGTTGAGAAAGATCATGAGTTCACCTAACCAAGAACTAAATAACACAAGAACTTCTAATGGTTAAGTGATGACACTTAACAAACATTGACTTAGAAGGATGTGACACTAGGAGAATACATATAGATAACAAATCAAACAACATAACGACTCAAGGGGGCATGAAATTACAATTATAGTGAGCTTTAAAATTGACATGGGAAAATTTTTTGGAGGGTCATTTTCACAATGAAAACAAGTGGGTCATTTATTTTATTTTAAAGGAGATTGGTCACCCTCATCCAAACTATTGAACTAATGATTAACGTTCCACCATGATTGTTTTTCCACCCAACTCACAATCTAGTTCATAGTATCACTAGGACAGCCATATGAGACAACCTGAGTTGATGTAGTGAGAAGTAGAAATATATGAGATATTTTATCATTATATTGTATAATTCAACCAATTTAAGATTCCATTTGTTTCATTTGTACACAATGCTAGGGAGAAAGTTTTGATCTAGTGGGAACTATAGATCTTCATTGAATTTTTTTGAATTTGTATTTTTAAGCCCCTTCTCGATTATGCTTGAAATAAGCATGCAATATGGAATGTCAAAAATCTCTAAAAATATACTATTGGTTCCACATACATTCTATGGTAAAATTTTCTGCATTTTATAAGCCCGCACTACGAATTTCCTGCAATAAATTTTATATTTGAGATGTTTAAAGCTAGTATCTGGTTTACTAAAGCTCCATTGTGGCAATATTTTAGTATTGTTTGGTCTCCAATAAAAAACTTTGACATGGTTGTAGTGATCTTGGGGGCCGGTTCCTCACTATTATTTATAAAACCTTAGTCAATAACCTTTTATGGTTGTATGTAGCATGCTTCGATCATCTAAGCAGTAGATGACATATTTCTTCTACACCAAAAGAAATTCTGATGGTTGATTTTCTTAGGAACTCAAAGTATCATCAACACATCATCAACACACTATATTTATTTAAAACATAACTCAAATTCCAAGCATACTTATAAGTTGGTATCAACATCGCAGTCATACTTGTCAAATAATCCCATTATCATTGTGTGAATTACTATATTATTAGAGAAACATGTATTTGAGCATCTTCGTCGTGCATTGTTACTGATGTTTCGTAGTGCTTATGTTGTGTATTGTTCATACATGTTTACACATCAAGTTGATTGTTTGTTGCAATTTGGCTGACATAGTTGTAAGTTGTAATATTGGCGTGGCATGATCAAAGGAGCAATATTGTTGCACATTGTTCATTCAAATTTTAGATCAAAGGAGAAACATTCTTTGAATCATCCAAACTCCAACTAATTGTGTCATCTTCCCTAAGCTAAGTGGGGCTTTCTTATGTGACATCACGAGTCAAATTATGTTGTTTTGAATTTGACAATGATAGAGCTTCATAACTCTTCTCTAAATTTTGAAACGTTTTTTATGAATATGTATTGAAGCCACATACAATAAGAAGGTTGTGAGTCATTATATTCAAAAATAAGGACAAAAGTTGCAGCAAGACATATCCATGAATCTTTGCAAAATGGGTTTTTGAGATTTAGTGTCAATGTAGCAGCGTTAGTGTGATTTGAAATTGCTCCATTTCTATTCAACAAAATTGTTTAAATTTCCGTTTGTTGTAAGTGAATATTCAATTGTTAAAAAAAAGGCCAAAATTATTCATGTATTAGAATTGTTGAATACTTTTGTTACCACTAAAAAATTGATCATCTAGCGTAACTTACTAGATGGATTTAGGTACACCATGTAAGGTCAATTTTACCATAGTAAAATTTCTTTCACTATGAGAAATTACTTAATGAACCACATTTGATAAGTAATTTATAATTAAACCCATGAAGAATAATTAAATAAATCACTATTTATCTAATTTTATTCTAGGAATAATTAGTTAAACCATTGGTTAAGATGAATGACTTACTTAACACAGTTGAATTCCAAAAATGATATCTAATATCCCTTGTCATATTTGACCCAGTTATGAAAAATAAATAGATAAATCATAAATTATCTTATTTTTCTCTAGAAATAATTAATTAATCACTAATTAATTATTATTCCTTATCAAGTTTGACTAAATACCTTAGGAATAATTAAATAAATCATTATTTGTTTATTATTCCTTAACCATATTTCTTGAGATGATAAATAAATCATTTACTTATTTATTATTTCTAAATAAAAGTTTAAATACTATCTCCCTCCTGAACAAATATAATAAAATATTCCAAGTGTTATTCCAAATTGGGGTTAATAATATTTTATTATTGCTCATTATTCGAGGATAACTCAATATTTTGTTATAAATAGAAGGGTTTTCCATTCATTATTCACTTTCGATTATTTTCATTGTTGCACTCATTGTTATAAATCTAATTATTATCACTGCCGCACACCATTTTTCTTCCATTTGAGTTCCCATTGAGCTCAAACATTTTATTTATTGGATTTACACATTATAGAGGAGAGAGACCCTACACAAGATGAAGACATTTGAGGATATCCAAGAACCCATCGTATAGAGGGGGAGTGGTAACATTTATTTGTTCCCTTCACAAGTGTTATAATAAAATCTATTCTTTGCATATATGGTTTCCATTAGATTATTAGAGTTATTACTGTTTCATTTTGTTGTTTAACTATGGTTATGGCGTAGATCATGTCTTTGGTAGGTTTTGTTTCTACCAGATGTGGAAGATCTATAATGTTTAGCAACCATTTATATTGTTGATACTGTCTGTCATCCACGGTCTTAAGTGTTTCCTTTTGGTACATATTCGAGGAGAAAACACTATAACAAAATTGGTGACTCCACTGGTTTTTTACTTCAGATCCAAAAACCTGGGTGAGCTTCATTTTTTGGCTTAGGGTTTCTTCTTTTTTCAATCTGTTAATGTTGTTTACTAGATTCAAATGCTGGATCTGTCAAATTTCTAACTTTCAGAAGTTTTCTGGTCATTTCCACAGGTCACAGGAACTAGCCATGACAGAGACGATAATTTTTGCCGAGACTGGACAATCGAGAATCAAGGCGAAGAAATCGCACTTTTATGCCCAAAAACTACAATTTGGAGGTCCAGAGTGCATCTTTTAGCCCAAAAAGTGCCATCCCCCTGAAATCAGGTCAACACTTGCGATTTTTAGGGTTTCTGGGTTTTTGTCAGATCTGTTTTTGGGTTTTGCCAAGATTTGTTTGTTGAATTGGTTGACCATTGTACTATAACTCTTAGGGCTTGATATACTTTGATTTACTCAACAAAGTGGAATTTAGCCACTAAGGGATTCTAGTACACTTCCATCTTTATAGAAGGATTTTAGTTGAGTAGGAAGTCTAAGTTTCTGCAACAATTTCAACTATTTTTTCCAGATCTATACCCTTCTATTTAAGATCTTTAAAGATACGTTGTTTCCATCCATAGTTTCATATTAAACCTTGTTTGGTAATTATCCATAGGGTCCCATCGGTTGCCCTAGGTTTTACACCCATCTTCCTATATTTTTGCAACGATTTTCCTCTTTGTTTTTTTGTTATTTCTGCACCACTTTCCAGCAACCTAGTGTCATTTGATCCCAGTCACACTGACACTTAGATCTCTCGACCTTTTCAGTGTGTTTTTAGTTTATTTCACCACCAACCATCACAGTGTTTATAAACACAGATTGGGTGCAGTTTAGTTAGTTGATTTGCTATTCATTTTCTATTTTTAATTTCAGTTTATTTTCAACAATCTTCTTTATTTTTTCAAACATGATATGGGATTAATCAATAAACACACTTGCACAAAAGATCACACACTAAGCGAAGGGCCCTTGGTTTACACCGCAAGCCAAGACTTAACATAATAAATTTATCTCCCCACACAGAGACAAAGGCATATTGTTGATCTCCCTCCACCATTTCTGTGTCACTTGTGTCTTACAGCCATTGTGCCAATAAGGGGTTTGTTGCAGACACTTGTCGAACTTCGTCGCCTCTTTCCGCTTCAGTATATTACTCCTCCCCACAGGGTTCGAGTTGTCAGTCCCTCGAGTCCCTAAACTAACTCTTCTTTTGGTTCATCTAATTCTGAGCCTTCTTCACTGCATATCATTACCATGTATAGACCCACAACTAGTGCAGGAAGCCAACTTGGTGTTGGCTCTGGTTCTACTCCGGTGGTCACATCTAGTAGAACCATCTCTGGAACCATCCTGGTAGCCCCCATGCTCACTTTTGTGGCTGGATTAAGTCTCCCAGATTTTATCTAGTTGATAAACAACCCTATACACCACAATGTTGGTTAGCTTGCTATGCTGAGTAAGCTTCCCTTAGACATCCCAAAGTTTGAGGGTAATTCTGAAGAGGACCCTACCAATCATTTTCATTCCATCCACACGTGGTGTTCATCCAACTCTATTACTGATGACTCCATTTGACTTCATCTATTCCAACACACGCTCACTGGAGATGTTGCAAAATGGTATGTAGATCATCCCGCTGCCTCTCATTCCATTTTCACGATGCTTGCTAAATTGTTCCTCTCATCTTTCCAGTTACCTCTTCGGTATGACAGTGGTACAGAGCTATTGACCTCATTCCATTAGTCCTCCACCACTCGTCTTTCCAATCATGTACAAGAGTGGCGTAGAAGGAGGAGCACATGCCATGCCCCCCCTTCGAAGACCGTGTATATCTTGATTGGTTTCTTAGGATCCTTTTATCACCCATTGGAAAAGATGTCGCATCCCATTTTCCTCCGACAAAGGAAGAAGCTCTCCAAACCACTCTGAGATATGACCTAATTTATGCACAATCCATTTATGTCTATACCATCATTCTAGAGCTCCCCTGTCTGGAAGGTGCCACTGCACCGAGGGCATCTCATGTCACCAACAATATCATTGGAACCCTTTCACTTCCTTTTCCATATACTCAACAAAGTTATGGATATCCCCAGAGGGGCACCAGTTCCTCCAACACTTATGCCCCTCCTACTAGCAACATGTTTTCAAGGTCAACCAATGCTCAACCTGTCTACCAAACCATTGCTCCTACCTATGCATACCGAAGCACTCTATCTCCTTAGACATTAGTATCGCAGCCTCCCATGCATCCTCAGCCCCAACAACGACCGCCCCCTCAGGGTCAAGTTTTTGCACAGCAGAGTGGGACAAATCTCCAAAATTTGAGGGAAAAGAATAATGGGAAAGGTAACAAGGGTGACCATGGTAATCAAGGTAATCAACCTAGTGAACCCAGGAACTAGCCTAACACCGACAACCAGCAACAGGGCACTCAACCCAAGTAGAATAAGGCTATTCGTATGAACAAGCCTTGTGCATGTTGTGCTACACATGGCCATTATACACATGAGTGTCCTATCTTACCCTAGATGTGCCAAATGTGGGAAGCTCAAGAACCTTCTAGAGGTCAACTACTTATCCAATAATCACTTCAGAATCCTTAGTTATCTCAACTGGAAATGCTTACAAATACTTTCCCTTAGCAAGGATTTTTTGCTGCTCAACCTTAGTCAGGTCAAGCAGCCCATCCCCCCAACCTTTTGGTCTTGGTGACTACCAGATCCTCATGATGAATTTTGATGAGGTTAATCCCTCTAATATCAACCTACAAACTTGGTTGCGTCAATATGAAAAGTTGTCAACTTCGTTTGCCACTAAGTCCAAGACCAATGCATCTATTGAGCCTCTTATGACACCAAATGGTTCATTACAGATCCCTCAGACTAAAGTTGAGGGAATTCCCAAAATTAAAGGGGCCGTTATGTCATAATGTGAATTCTAACTGAGTTGCCCATATATATAGTATAGTAGATGACTTGGCACAATCACCTATTTCCATGTCGACATTGGAGGTACTCCATTCGTGCCCATCTCGAAATAAAGCTCTACTAACTTCTTTGGGTGTAGTAGATCCTTTCGTAGTTATACATATTCCATGTCAGTCGTCGCAACTACGATTTTCAATAATATGTGTTTCCCCCATGAATGGAAGATCGTTACCATCGATCAATTGATTATACATATTCCATGTCAGTCGTCGCAACTACGATTTTCAATAATATGTGTTTCCCCCATGAATGGAAGATCGTTACCATCGATCAATTGACATACTACAGACCTGCATCTGTGACCTCTCCCGAGTCCATTATCTCGTCAATGTTAGATAAACAATCTTCAACTCCTCTCGCTGGTGTTTTTCCTGGATCCTACAAAGATTCCTCATTGTTGGGTGCTTGCCTTGGTCCTGCCCCTCTCATCTCTGAGCCTAATTCTTTGAGTGTTTTCATGTTACAAGAGTGATGGTCTGCTCTCAAGAAATCTGGTACGTCTAATCAACAACTAGCTCCTCAGCACCCAATTTTTAACCTCTCAACCAAGCCATCCAGATCCAACCCCCTAGGACCTCCTCCATTTGTGGGTGCCTCTTATTTGTTCCCATCAGGAATTGTTCCTCTAGGTCTCAACCATCTAGGAGTTGTTCCACTAGGACATTACCCTATAGGCTAGATACCTTTCTTGTTTCCTCCTCCAAGAATCTTCTTTGTCCTTGTCATGTCTTCATTGGTTCTTCCTAACATGACTTTGGGGATCCCAGTATGGTACATTGATCCCCCTACAAGCACTTCACTTGGTTATCTAAGACCTTATCATGCTTTGACCCTGATTCAACTGGTCCCTACGACCCCTGTTGATACTCGAATTCCATCACAACCTCAACAGGAAACCACTATTGTTGCAAAAGCATATGGACAAGGGGGAAAATCCAAGAGGAGAAAACATAAGGATAAGGCTCCTTGAGCTCCTCTAGCTCCCAAGGCCCAAAACTGCCACCTTCGTGTGCTTTGAGTAAAGTTGGTGGGCATGCCACCAATAATTGTCCTGAACTCCCTCATCTCAAATCTTTGGTTCACGAAACGTTCGCTGAGTGAAATATCTCTTAGGTCCATATTACCCTCTCAGGTCAAACCAAGAAACTTGGAATGTTACACACAAATCTCCCTTGTGCCTTATGCAACCATCATGGTCTCTATTCCCATTGTTGCCCTCGTCTCGACAAATTTTGTGATTTCCTAAAGGCACTTCACGAATACGAGACCACTCATAGTGGATCACCAACTCCTCTCCCTATGATTTCTGGTACCAATAGTGAACTAGAATAGTGAGACTTTGGTCCCACCATCATGATCCCTCCCCCTGATGTGGAGATGATGGGCTCCACGGGCCATCTCCTTTACCTTCCATCATCCTTGAGTTGCTCGCAGGAAAACCTTTTTGATGTTTCTACGCATACATCTACCAAACCTATTTAGACAGAATCCCAGGTCTCAACATCTATAGATCCTCCATCCACCATCTCATAGTCTACCATTCTAGATGATTCGTATGTGAACCTTCTCTCTCAGTTCGATGCACCAGGTACTGCTGCAACATCATGTAGTTAGTCTTCCTCTCATCCACCCATCTTCCATTCTGATGAGGACATCATGGAAGCTATGTCTACCACTGATTACCCTTGCACTTAGGCAAGGGGGTATATCTTTCAGAGGATTATGAAGGCCATCTCCTTCCTAATTGTCCCCATAAACTCTACCTCAAGAAATTTCGCTCATAGCATATCCCTTTGATTTGTGTGTATTTATTTCTGCCATGACGTTGGGTAGGTTGCATAATCTCATTTGTTGTCTTTTTCACTTTTTAGATGGATCCATCATCCACACTGCATATCGGTCATGTGGATGGTGTGAGTCACTTCTCTAGGAATCTAGCCTCGGTAGAATGGGCCATTTTTACCCCCTTGCGTATGTTAGTCCTTTCGAATGGTGTGTGCATTGGATCTGCCACCAATAACCAGGCCAAATATGATGCAATGATAGGTTTGTTAGTTGATGCCCTCACTCATCACATTTTTCATCTTCATGTTCATTTAGATTCCTTACTGCTTGTCATGCAATTGAATGGTGTGTATCATGTGCATAACCAAGTCCTGTTTAGAAAATGTCTATGAGTTAAGTTGTTAGTATGTGAATTTGAAACCATCACTTTGAGTCATGTTCCTAGAGCCCAAAATAACTATGTAGATAGCATTTCAAATGACATTCTAGATTGGCATTTATCACATGTATACCATAGAAGACAATCGTAAACACAACACATAGCAAACCATCATCGTCATATAAAATGCATAATCATATTATGTATCACATAAAACATATAATTATTTGGAGTCCACCACTCTACATACTTCTAATACGCCCATAACATATTGGGGAGCACATAGGTCCCTACATCTCCTTTGGAGGATCTCCTACAAAGTTGGGCCGAGATGCTTGAATCCCTTTTTTAAGCACACAAAACACAATGGTGCTCCACAAACTCCTCCTGCTAGAGGGAATCATCCCCACCTTTGCAAACCAAATCAATCCCCTCCATCACATATGTTTGGGGGCAGTACCCCATGCTTGGGGGCATGATGGTTTTCCCCTGGCCACCTTCTCAATTGATTAACATAAGTCTCAACCTAGATCCCACTAGATCTAGGTATGGTCGATTATTCTCCCATTCCATGGATAGTTTATCGTACCAACCTTTCCTATGAGCCATATACACATCGCATATCATAGATGTTTGATGCAATATATTCAAATATTATACTCTACGTCCACAGAGTCCCCATGTTTGACTTAGTGGGTGAGAATGATTCTAGACCTGCTCTAGCAGTTCATTCTTGTTTTCCTCTTCCATTAATTCTTCACCAGGAACCATTATTTGAAGAAGCATTAGGGCCATCCTTAGACAAGTAGGACCACATTCCTGAAAGTCGTAGATCCTGATTTCGATGGTCAGTTTCTCCGCTATGATATCCATAAGATTTAGGGCATTCTCCTCCTTTCAAATTTCAAGGAAAATGCCCTTTTATAGGAAAACCAACAATTTTTTTGTCACATGTTGTGACCAGGCCATATCTCCATTTGATAAACCATCAACACCATTGGAAATCTCTCACCAAGTATTATAATGGGTCTTTCTCAGTTTTTGATGATTTGACACTTCACTCGAAATTTTTTTTTCCAAGGGTCACTTCTTCAACTCTCAAAATCAAATTTCTTCATATGCAACACTTGTACCTTACAGACCACCTCCCCTTAATTCTTATCATCTCATGTGCCAGTTTTCATCATGATTAACCATCATTTACTCATTCTTTCATGGTCCCCACCAGGCCTATTTTGTGTGGAAGCGTCATTGAGTCACCCTTGTTCAGATCATCCACGATGAGTCACCCTTGCATTCATGGAGTCTGTTTCACATCCCATTATATCATTTTGTCGTATTCCATCCATATTTTCATATCATTCATCCTATGTTTCCCATTTTGGCCTCCATTCATACTGTCCCCCATCCCTCTGGAGTCGAGTTAGTCGCTGCTAGGTCAACCATGCACTTTATGCTCTGACAAGGGAAGTTGTTTTTGTCGATCATACCCATTTTTTCCATTATCCCTGGTGTCAATCCATCAATCATATTACTATTTTCCCCTGTGCCTTAGTTACGGATCCTCATTGCCTCACCTATGGCAGGCCATATTCGGCCGACATCAGAAAATTTATTCTAGAAGAATAGCCTAGAGGGTATTGTATCTTCATTCCAACTTCCATTATTGTTCGATACCTCAAATCGATCAGAGGGACTCATTATATCCCTTTGATTTGGTTGTTTCATGCTCCTCATTCATACACTTGGTGGTCCAATGATGGGGTAGATTGTACCAGTGATTTTTGGGTGTTTGTGAGATTTTTCAGACCTCATGATGGGGTAGCCCTTTAGGTAGCCCCCCACAAGCCTAGATGCCTTGATATTATGCTACAACCTCATATACAGTTCCACAAAGTTGATGGGTTTTGCTCCTACCTATCATAGTGTTCACAGCATGCACATCTCCTTAGATGATCCATTCAATTTTGTAAATCCCTTCTGTTATAGACATATTTGGTCACTACAACCCCAATATTATATGTCCA
Source organism: Pinus taeda (assembly GCA_000404065.3). Taxonomy (NCBI): domain Eukaryota; kingdom Viridiplantae; phylum Streptophyta; class Pinopsida; order Pinales; family Pinaceae; genus Pinus; species Pinus taeda. Next base: position 85,870 of record APFE030128254.1, on the reverse strand, counting down.
TAAAACAAGGGCTTCTAAGCCCCTAAATGTATTGTTTCATACCCTAAAGGAACAAAGTCAACTGATTACATCATCTCCCAGAAGTTCTCCATGAAAAACTGCTCAGAACTGGTCAGAACTAGACCATCTCACTTGCTCCATGGTCAAGGTGCAATGCATCCCACCTAATGCACATGGGGGGTGTGATGCATACTAAAAATCCCTTCTATAGGGTGTGATGGGTGAGAGTAGACAAATGGCAGAGATAGTTTGCAAGGTGGATGATCATGGAATCTTCTAGAAACTTCTCCTGTGACACTTGCCTCTCTGAATTCACCCAAGGATGAGTAAAAGATCATGAAATCTCCAAGTGGAATTGAAAACTATCAGAGAAATGACACTAATCAAAAATCCAGAAGCTGACTCACCCACCTACAAACATCTATATATGGATCACTCATCCTAGAGATCTAGAGGCTTGAATTTTGTATTTTGTAAGGAAGTGTTGTTGGTTTCTCTGTGGAACATCATAGTGTTGGGTGATCTAGCTTTTCATGAGGTGAAGAGGGCTTTTATGTTGGGAGGATGGCGCTGTGTCAAACCAATGGGTTGTAATCCTCTCTTCTACTACTTCTATCAATAAAGCTATTTGAGTTTTCCTCCATATTCTTGTATATCTCTGAATCTTGTATTGATATATGCATTTGTATGGTTAATATATATCTAATCCTATATTGTTTATGATTATAGATCTCTATGCTTTGATGGTATTATGCTACTTTCAATCTACAGGTGTTCTTTGAAGTGGGACAAGCGAGGAAAGAGTGCCAAAGATCTGTCAAAGGGGAGAGGAAATAAACAAGGAGCCAAGTGAAAGACTGAGGTTGGTACTCTCTGCTTCTCTCTCATCTATTTCTCATAAAGGAAAACACAAGTGATTTTAGTTGTTTGTTTCTAAGATAGCTAACTGTCTTAGTGGGACTAGCAGCTCTTGATGGACACTAGTTTTCCTGATAACAAAATGGCGGCTCCGCTGGGGAGCAAATAGCTTGTTTGCTTGTTTCTAGTTTGTTTGCTTATAAACCACAGAAGGAGCCTGAAGTTAAGCTAGCTAGCCTTCGAACTGCTTTTTCTATGTAACTGCAAAGTAGATAAATGCTACTTCAGTCAATCTCTGGGTTAGTTTATGAATTAAACATCTAACTTGCAAACATCCTAAGTGCCCTAGTGGTGACTCAAGTAACCTCATCAGATCAGCCCCTATGCGTTGTATTTACTGACTATCATTAGCTCAACCTAAATCCATGAACTAAGCTGCAAACTATGAGCAAAAACAAAGCCTAGTCTCATCCCTGGACCATCACATTGTCTCCCTTTGACAGTCTGGATGCATCGCGCCTCCTGTGTGCTGTAGGTGAGATGCATCCCTATTTCCCTATGTTACAGGTGCGATGATCAGATAACACTATTTCTACCTCTAGATTTTGAGTTTTCTTCATTGTCTTCAGCTTTATTCAGTAGTTTTGTTGTCTGTGAATAGTATACCATTGTTGAAACTCCCTTCTTTTGCATTATTCAGCCTCCATTGTATAAAGAATTGTGAATGTTTTTATGTATTTTTCGCCATCTACAGTTCCCCTTTGCAAAGAGTAGCTTAATCGAACTGTCGTCTTTTGATTTGAAAGTGTCACAAGTGTCGTTTTCAGTCAAAGAAAAGAATCCTCCTCTTTTTGATAGTCGATTACACTTTTGCTCTTGTATTTGATTTGAATTAATAGTATTTCAAGTGTCAAAAGCAGTTTTCAATTCAAAATCGCAAAATGTCGTCTTAGTCTTCCTTTTATTTTTTGAAAAGAAAATTGTTAGTACTGTCACTTTGAAAGAAAGATAGTTTAGATCTATACTTAGCATTATTTCTATCATTCACACATTAAGAAAGCGAAAATAAATACATGCATGTGCATTTGCATTTAGACTGCTTGTTGAAATTGATTTAGGATAGTGCATCTTAGTGGTGCTCTCTGCTCTATGTTGAAAGAATTTCGCTTCTCTTTCCTTAGTAGCTAGGATTTTCATTGCAAGCAGAGAAATAAACGACTGCTTATCATCTTAGATTTCATACTTAGGAATTGTATATCTACATCATGCGGTGAACCTTAAAGGTAAATTTCTTAAGAAAGATCAACTGTAAAATAAATTTCAATGAACATAAAAATGCTTTGGAACCTAACGCACAACATTTAGAAGTCTAGGCCAGAGAGGTATTCAGGCATCGTAAATACTAGTAACTATTGCTTCCATTGGAGGTTGGGTGATTCCTCCTCTTTGAGACGACAAGTTCCAGAACGAACTTGTGCTCCCACATACCATCGAGTATATATTGGGAGACCACAATAGGCTATATTATTTATCCTTAGGAAGCCGTGTCTGCTACCCTATCAATTGCAATGCACTGAACACAGCATTCAGGAAGATTGACTATGGTACCATAAAAATTATTCTACAGTTTTGCGATTGGTTTGGTAATCCCTCTGTCTAGATTTCTAGAGTAGTCACTTTCATTCCTTTTCAGAGTCCTTAAAAGAAAAGGTCCATCTGAGCACTTTTCACTTCAAGATCATTAAAAATCGAAGGCGACTACAGTCATCTTTAGCTTTCTCTCAACTCTTAAAACTTGAAAAAGCAAGTTAGGTCAAAGCGTCATCAAATTTATTTTAATTGGAATAACATCACTGTTCCCTCGTTGATCTTGGGTTGAGAAAATGGAGTCTACCAACCAAGGATTTCCACTTAGGGGGAATCCTAGTCCTTTCTCCTCTTAGGGAGATGTTGGTGCACCTCATATGGCCACATTGTCCCTTCCAGGACTGACAATTGGCTTGCTAGTATGGCTCTTCTTGACCTCTGTCATTCAAAGCACCGTGATTCTTGAGCAATCAAATCAGCAACCAGATGATACTAGAGTTACCCCCAACCTTCTACTTTGTTTTTTCCCCCTCTCCTTCCTCTTTGCTTGGTGAAGTTGTTAAACTAAAAACCAAGTAACTAAGAAGAAGAAGAAAGGAAAGGAGAAGAAGAAGAAGAAGCCAATGGCAAAAGGGGGCAACCAAGCATCGTATAGCGAAAATCCACACACTGCACCATCCAAACCTAAATCTCCATGTGTTATTTGCAAAGGGGACCACTATCATCGAGATTGTCCTTGCATCCCATAGATCTTAAGGGACTGGTCTCCCCGCTTGCACAATCCGGTGTCCTCAACCTCTAACGATCATGTTGAAAGTACACTGTCAACTAGTGAAAGCGAAGTCAATGGACGAAAAGGAAGATCTAAAATTACTTGTAGACTATGTGAAGGTGATCATGCCATCCACTTTTGTCCTTCCTAGATGAAGCTAAAAGATTCTTGGATAACTGTCCTGCTTCACCACTACGGCTTCCTCCTGGATACAAGAAACTCTTGTCGAGTCCATCACTAGTTGAAAATCCAACTGAAACACCTTTGTGGTCAGTCGCAGCATCTATAATTGAAGATAAACCCTCTGAGTACACATCGAACCAAAGCCAACAGGTCGAGATGACAGTTGACCCAGTCTTATCTTCAGAAGGTCTACCTTTAGATGATGCAGTCACCAAAGAGAATGAGAATGACACCGTTCAAATTCTTTTCGTAAACACAGACTCTGATGAACATGGGGGCAATATACCTATTCCTTTACCATAGGAAGGAAGTTCTTCAGAGGTTTACTCGACCGTTTATTTGGTCTCTCCTCCAAGCAACCTAGTCGTTTCCTTCGATTGGAATCTACTAGGTAGACCCCATCTACCATCTAATTTACCATTCCAAATCATAGTGAAAACTTATAGAATTGTCATGGTTGGTACTATCATAGATGAAGGGGATTCTGTGAGTATCCTTTCCTCAACTACTTGGAAAGTGCTTGGTTTTCCATCTCTTCTGCCTAAGATTCGAAATTTGACAGGCTTCAACAAAGGAACCAAGCGACCGTTAGGGATCCTTCTAAATTTCCTATAACTTTGAGAAGGAAAACCATTTATGTGAACGTGATCGTAGTCCAAGGACCTTTAGATTACAATATACTCCTTAGGCATGACTACATTTATAGCATGGGAGCTATTGTTTCCTCACTCTTTTGAGTGATGTGTTTTCCACATGAAGGAAGAGTGGTCCAACTCATAGACTAGCTTTCATTCCCTAGTTCACACATAGCTAATAGTCAAGTGTCATCCCTAACTGCTCTTTTTGTGCAAGGAATGTCTCATCAATCTACAGTCTGTCCACCTAATGTGGCTAAGTGACTCGATGATTGTGACTGAAACCCAGGGGGCATGCGCCCTGGTCTACTTCGACAGAAACACTTTAGTTATAGGATAGGTTTCTGTGGCGGATATATGACCAGTCTGACACACCCATCCGTTTAGGAAAATGGGATTGGACTAGAATAAGATTCCCTCATCAAAGTTATGTGAGTGGAGGCGACGCGCCATTCACCTTTTTCTATTTCGATGGGCATCACCAAGGAAGTGTTTTGTCTGCGACGCGGATGGAACAATCTTACTAGTGCAAGAAACTTCCATATGGTGACCTAGAAACTCTACTTTATACCTGGGGGCATCCAAAAATGTTTGCATGAAAGTGAAAAGTGACCATTTATTTTCTTATTTTGTAGGCTCTTAACCCTTTAGACTCGTAGGATTGGTCGTTCCTAGCTTGCATAATGAAAGGCTCCGGAGAAAAGTTGTGAATGGGGCAAGCTCCCTAAAAAATGAACCTACTAATGAGACATCCTTATTATACGACTGGCACGAGCAGTTTTATGCGAAGTTCAAGCTCGTTAAAAGATAAGCCTAACAATGAGCATATGTTCCACCGGACTTTAAGCTCATTAAAAAATGAACCCACCTTCGGTAAATAACCAATGCAATTGCATAATCATTAGCTTTTGAGCCTTGGTCATGTTCTTACCATCACCTCCACTCTTTCTAGCTGATCATACAACTCCATTTGATTGTTTACCCCTTTTGAGGAATAACTGCGACAGGTGATCCTATTAGCCACCCTCTTTACACTGTCATGATTGAAAAATTCCAAACCTTACCTGGAACTAGCTCCTATCTGAAAATATCACTCGTTCCTCAAAAATTGAGTCTCCTTTAAGCTCTTTTCATCTGACTCATAAAATATGAAAATATTGTCGAGCAATTGGCTTCTCCAGCTTGTTAAAGTGATTAGAAGTGCCATCCCTCTAGATTTTAATCTTTTTGGACCTAAGGGATCATTGCACAAAATGATCGAGCGCTTGTCTTGTTCGACTTGTTAAAACTATCAAAAAGTCATCCCTTTCGTATTATTTTATACTTTTTCGGACTTAAGGGATTATATTATGAAAAATTATTACTGGAGTTTCCTTTCCATCTCTTTTTATACTCTCTTAAATTTAAAATGACCGATTTTTCTTTGTCGTTAAACTAGTTAAAACAATAGCGATGAACTTGTCCATGCATAAAAGAGCGAGTTTCACTGTCACTAGGCTCATTAAAACATAGCGAAAAATTTGCCCGAAGGGAAAATTATAGAACAAGCATATGTTATCATCCTCAAGCTTGACAAAAATAAAGAGGTACTAGTCATAAATGACTGGGGAAAAATTGGGAAGAAAACTTGAAGAAACTTTATTGGTAGCTAGTCACTATTGAACATAACACTTTCACTCCATCACCATGATTGAGTCGGGTTGGGTTATTCCGTTCACCGGTCATATCACCATTGGTCCACCGTACCATCAATTTTTGTGGTTAACACTAACAATTTTCAGTGTCACTAATATGTTCAAGAGAAGTCGCTCAAAGAATTCACCAACCTAACTTATGTCTCATCCACTGTAATACGTTCACGCTTCATTATTTCATGATCGCCACCCTAAACCTTGTATCATCAGATCGTTTTCACCTCCACAAAATCATTTTCTCCATTTCATGTTTTAGATGTGGAATTCATTAAGGCCCTCCTACGACAGGTCACTTCTTGTCGACACCAACTTATTATCCAAGAAGTTGACTTAGGAACAACCATTTCAGTACTTTGAAGCTTGCATGCCTCAATGGAAAGTTTCTCACTTTCGGCGACAGGTTTACATCAATGACCTTCGACCGAAAGATTTTACGTGGTGTTCAACGTCATGTCCCATTTTCACACCACATGAATTGTACTACAGTACCTTGAGGGTAATTATCATTATCGGTGATTCCTCTCGCACTTGTTAATAGCTTACATCATTGGCTGGTAATCAGGCGATGTCTTTCCATGTTCGACTTCAGAACATCTTTTCACATGGATCGACTTGTACTTCAGGTGAAGATTGAATGAGTTTGAAGACCCTGGATCTAGTTTCATCCATATGGGCTACAATATATTCAGGAAAAATAATGACATCAAATGTACATCATAGCTGCACAGATAATCATCTAAGCCAAAGGATGATGGCTCTACTAGAATCATCAGTCTGCCATACAGACAGTTGTCTGTCCAATGTACATGAAAATGAATTTATAAAACCGAGCATGGGAATGCCTGCCTTAGCTAGATCATGAAAATATTATGAAGATAATGTATCGTATTGTATCTTATTACAGGTCACCTTCCAGTTCAAAAAACCTCGGATCCTCATGATAAAGCATTTCACCCGACATCAAAAGATTTATGACCTCATGCTTTAGGGGGCAACTGTTATAGACATATTTTGGCACTGCAACCCCAATCTTATATGTCCATAAACCAAGGGCTTCTAAGCCCCTAAAATTTTTGTTTCATACCCTAAAGGAACAAGGTCAGCTAATTACATCATCTCCTAGAATTTCTCCATGAAAAACTGCTCAGAACTAGTCAAAACTGGACCATCTCACCTCCTCCTTGGTCAAGGTGCGATGCATCCCACCTAATGCACACAGGGGGTGTGATGCATATTGAAAATCCCTTCTATAGAGTGTGATGGGCGAGAGTAGACAAATGGTAGAGACAGCTTGCAAGGTGGATGATCATGGAATCTTCCAGAAAGTTCTCCTGTGACACTTGCCTCTCTGAATTCGCCCAGGGATGAGTAAGAGATCATGACATCTCCAAGTGGAACTGAGAACTATCAGAGAAATGACACTAATCAAAAACCCAGAAGCTGACTTACCCACCTATAAACATCTATATATGCATCCCTAATCATAGAGATCCAGAGGCTGGAATTTTGTATCTTGTAAGGAAGTGTTGTTGGTTTCTCTGTGGAACATCATAGTGTTGGGTGATCTAGCTTTTCATGAGGTGAAGAGGGCTTTCATGTTGGGAGGATGGCATTGGGTCAGACCAATGGGTTGTAATCCTCTCTTCTACTACTTCTATCAATAAAGCTATTTGAGTTTTCCTCCATATTCTTGTATATCTCTAAATCTTGTATTCATATATGCATTTGTATGGTTAATATATATTTGATTCTATATTGTTTACGATTATAGATCTCTATGCTTTGATGGTATTATGTTTCTTTGACTCTATAGGTGTTCTTTGAAGTGGGACAAGTGAGGAAAGAGTAGCGAAGATCTGTCAAAGGGGAGAGGAAACAATCAAGGAGCCAAGCAAAAGGCTGAGGTTGGTACTTTCTTCTTCTCTCTCATCTATTTCTCATAAAGGAAAACACAAGTGAATTTAGTTTGTTTGTTTCTAAGTTAGCTACCCATCTTAGTGGGACTAGTAGCTCTAAATGGACACTAGTTTTCTTGATAACACCTTCCCTATTCATCAGGGCTTCTTCAGTTATTCTACTCTCCATCCTACCCATTTTTTGACGGAAGGGCCATTATATCTCATGTACTTAGATGATGTTATATTAATTCTAGGGACATTATGTATATTGGACACATTGTATTATTTTGTGGCTCAGTTATGCCAACGTGTCATGTACCATTCAACATGTACTTAATTGCTCAGTTTTATGTTTGTGGGTGCATCATTATTTTTGTACTAAGTTATCCCGACGGGTATAGGTATGCCTCCCCTGCCTCACTGAGATCCAGTACCACATCATAACAGGAGACTTGCATTGGTCTCACCCCCTCTATCCTTTCCTCCTTCACTTCATGTCTATTGGTCTCTCTCTCTCTCTCTCTCTCCACTTTGTTTTCTAGTGAATATGTCTTTACAATGTACTTCGGTCATACGTTTTCCTCCTAACACTCCTACGTTGGGGCAATCTGTTATCACCAAAAAGCTGGTCATCTAGCTTAACTTACTACATGGATCGAAGTACACCATGTAAGGCTAATTTTACAATAGTAAACTTGCTTTCACTGTGAGAAATTACTTAATAAACCACATTTGTTAAGTAATTTATAATTAAACCCATGAAGAATAATTAAATAAATCACTCTTTATTTAATTTTATTCTAGGAATAATTAATTAAACCATTGATTAATTAATGTCCCTTGTCATATTTGACCCAATTATGAAAAATAAATAGATAAATCATTAATTATCTTATTTTTTCTAGGAATAGTTAATTAATCACTAATTAATTATTATTCCTTATCAAGTTTGACTAAATCCCTCAAGAATAATTAAATGAATCATTATTTGTTTATTATTGCTTAACCATATTTCTTGATATGATAAATAAATCATTTATTTATTTATTTATTATTTCTAAATAAAAGTTTAAATACATTTTCCCTCCTAACCAAATATAATAAAATATTCCAAGTGGTTATTCCAAGAATGGGGTTAATAATATTTTATTTTTGCTCATTATAAATAAAAGGATTTTCCATTCATTATTCACTTTTGATTATTTTCATTCTTGCACTCACTGTTGTAACTCTCATTATTATCAATGTTGCACACCTGTTTTATTCCATTTTAGTTCCCATTCAACTCAAACATTTTACTTGTTGGGTTTACACATTATAGAGGAGAGAGATTCTACACAAGCTAAAGGTGTCTAAGGATAGCCAAGAACCCATCCCATAGAGGGGGACTGCTAACATTTATTTGTTCCGTTCACAAGTGTTATAATAAAATATATTCTTTGTATATCTAGCTTCCATTGGATTATTAGAGTTATTACTGTTTCATTTTGTTATTTAGCTATGCTTGTGGCATAGATCAGGACTTTGGCAGGTTTTGTTTCTATTAGTTGCGGCAGATCTACAATGTTTAGCAGCCATTTATATTGTTGAGACTGTTTGTCATCCACAATCTTAGGTGTTTCCTTTTCATACATATTCAAGGATAAAAAACTATAAAAAATTTAATACATTACATTGTAGATGAGATGATAAACATCAACAATTACACTCTTTATGATATTAAGATCTATCTACAAAATGGACAAGGAAACATTAATTTTTTGCAGCTTGAGTAACAACTACAACAATGTAGACATCATTGTAAGTCACAACTACATAAAGATGCAAAAGTTTAGATCCCACTTCCCAAGCCCATCATCATACCATGGGAAGATATTTCCATAATAAGAAAACAACAGGTCTTGGATATGACAAGGATGTGTCCTTTCATATTCCATACTATACCAAGCCAATCAAATTTCTAAGTGTTGGGTTTCTTCATGGCAATTCATCTTCACTTGTTTAAGATCTTGGTCCTCTTCCAAAGTATCCACAAATTGTCAAATGCCAACATTGTGATAGAGTTGGCCATGTGGGATATCATTATTGTGATATTCATATGAATGAGAATTATGGTCAGAAAAATCATCATTCAAACAAATGCTTCAGAAACAAGCCTCCTACAAGAACAAAGATTCACCCTCGATGGATCACTTCTTGGCAATATGATTCAACAACGAAAAAATTATTTAAATCATACCACATGACTCTCTCTCAAATATTGAAAATTATTTTTGTTGAGATTTCTTCATCTTCTAACCTTGTATCTAGTATGGGGGGATTTATGGTCATATACAAGTTTCAAATATAAATCAAGCAAGCCTAAGCCACAACCTAAAATTGCCACCTAAGCCTACAACTAAAGACAAGCATACACATATTCGAAATTGTAGCTAGACACAAAGAATCCCCTAAGAATGGCTTTGGTTGGTGGCTTTATTTAAACCATTGTAGGTTGAGACCTCCCTTTTTAGGTTGAGGTTCTCCCTTTTTTTCGATGGTTGAAGACCTCCATTTTCTAGGTTGATGGTCTCCCTCTTCAAAGGATTAAGGAGAACATCCTCTAGTTGAAGACATTAACTTTTGTCATATTTGGAAGAGTTGTTAGAAATCCACTAAGAGTTCTAGGTTTAGACACCAAGATCTCCCATTTTACAAAAGTTTGGACCACTTCCTCTAGTAGAAGACTTCAGCTTCTAGCTATATTTGGAAGAGTTCCAAGAACTATACTAAGAATTCCAGTGTTGGTGGTCATCGTTAAACCACCACCGTTGAGACCTCGAGTTATCCCACCTTATGCCATCCTTTCAGAGAGCACATTTAGCCGTTAGTTGTGACTCTTGTATTAAAAATCTCTTATTGGACTCTTGTACACCGATTCAAATTAAGGGGGGGAATGTTGGACACCTAATATGCTAAGGGTGATGGTGTGGAAGTTGAACAATCAATATAGTTCAAGAGACCACTTGGAATGTGAAAACTGATGAGGATCATCATTGGGTAACTTTATGGAGATTAATACATCTCCAAGCTTACTAGAGTCAACTCTTCTCATAATTCCTTACATGTTTTAATTATATTTTGCTTAAGGAGATGAGTAAAAATAAGATGTTATGCCTAGTGGTTTAATATGCATTGATTGTAGTTTCTTGGAGAAAATCATTGCAATTTTGGCTAATTAAGGTGCAGGAACTCGAATGAGACAAGGAGATATTATAGGAGATGGATATCCCTCATTAAATCCTCACTCATTCGAATATCCTTAAATCAAATCACACTAGCTCGGAGTTGCAGGCAGCCAAGTCATGAAGATCATTGGTAGCCGATCTAGTGATAGTTAAGAACCATTTCATCTTGAGTTTGGAAGCCAAGCCTTCCTAGATATAAGGAATTTGTTTGAGACTTCAGTTGTATAAATAAGGAGGCCTGTAGCCTCATTAGGATTTAGATTTTTTATGCAAGATAACTAAGAAATTTCGAGTTGAAGGATTATGGAAAAACATTGTTATGTATTTTTTGATATGTTAATGAAAATGGGAATTTTCTCGATCTAGCCCTGAGTTGACTCAAAGGGTTGAAGCTCTTGCGTTAGGGCCCAACCCTATCAGCAAAGGTCCCTCTTACTATACTTGTATTCTTATTTTATTTCATAGATTACTTGTTGAATTGATTTTGGGATTTTTTCATTGCAAGTATTGGTGAATTTGATTAGTTTGCTTCCATTTGTGCATAGATTTAGCAGTGGCTTTAGAGAGATAAAGGAATACCAAAAAGGTTGATCACATGTGGATCTTGCCTCACTCCTCCCTTTTCAGATCACGGTTTGAGGAAAAACTCCCATTCAGCCCCAAAAAGACAAAATTATGATTTCTTATGAAATTTAACATTTTCTGCTAATTATGCCAGCATCTTTTAGTTTTCAAGGATCGATTGCAGTTGTTATTTCTAATATCTCCAACTTTGTATTAGATTTCATGGTGTTTTGACATGATTTATGGGTAAATGTTGATGATGTGTATTGCAGGAGTTTCAATAGTACATAAATACCTCATTTCAATATCCCTAGCCTAACCTCATCCATCCATGATCGCCAAAATCCACTAAGTCCGTAAATCGAGTTATCATTTATTAAGATCAACTTGCCATGCTTGTTGTCCAAATCCAACCATCCTACAAACTTTGATTTGAGCTCTAATGAAGTCCTAGCCACTCCCTTTCCTTATTCCTTCCATCATTCACCTTCCCTAAGCCCCATACCACTGTCCAAATAACTCCTTATGCTTTCAACCTGATCCTGTAGGAATACATGGGATCTTGTAGGTACATTAGGACATCTTGTAGAACCATCGGTAGTGGCCTATTTTGAGGCTGATTTGTGAAAAATTAAACAAGAAAGATAGGAGAAGACCCATGTTTGCCTCTCAAGCCATCTCACCCTTCACAACCATCTCTCTCCACACCTAACCCACCTTCCATACAATCAAGAAGAATTAGCATTCATGTTTTCACAAAAAGGACAGAAAGAAAAAGGATATTGTGTTCATTCATATGCACAACAGTAAAGTGATTGATTATCTCAGATGGCGTGCTTAGGATAGTTAGGATTACAAATGTGTTAGATTAGAATTCTTCTAAATCTAGATCTCTTAACAAATAGCTAGAAGAATGGTATGTCTAAAGAATTTATTTCAGTCTTTCATTACTACAGTAGATAATATTTCAATTCTCTCAATTAGGGTAAGATTCCCCTTTCTCCATTGGTAATCAAACTTCTTCTCAATCAATAAAGGGTTGCTTTGAGAAACCCTAGTGGTCTATCGCTAGCTTAGAAGTGAAAAAGAGTGGACCCGTTGCATCTACTTGTGTATACAACAATGTCACCTCCAACTTTGTATGAACCCCGAGTTGATAAAGTAAAGTTGGTAGCCACAGGAGTTGCAGCATTCATGCTACAATATTGGTGCTCATCACCATTTGGCACCGTTGCTGGGGAGGTGTCTAAGTAGATGTGATTTTGATTTGTTTCTTCCAAGAGATTTCATTCAGCAGTTAGTTCCCATTCAATTTGTCTTTTCAATTCTGTAATTAGTCTTAAAGGTTTAGAAAAACAAAAGCACTTCCTTGATGCCTTATAGAAATAGGGATAACTTAGGAAAATTTCTACCAAATACCCCCACCACTTCAAATAGCCAACCTTCCCTCTTCTTCGGTGGTTGTGAATTAGAGGACCCCTTAGGCGAACAACCATATATTTTCAAAGAGCCTACAAGGGAAGAAGAAGAAGAAGAAGAAGAAGAACCCATTCTAACTGATCTAATGGCTGAAAATAGAAATGACAGAGGAGATAGAGAAAGAATTGAGGGTTCTTTTCCCATTAGAGAAACCAATGGGGATGCTAAGATGAAAAACATAAGCCCCTCTCCTCTTCCTCACTTCCATGGCCTGACCTCAGAAGGTCTAGATACTTTCTTGTTGGAGTTCATTGTCATATGCATAACTTATGATTACACCACTGATGATCAGAAGTTGAAATTATTCCCATCCACTCTCAAGGATGTAGCTCTGCGCTGGTTCATGGGTTTACTTGGGGATAGCATCACCACCTGGGCCTAGATGTAGCAAGCTTTCAACAATAGGTATAGAGACTATTGTAGGTCCAAAGACACTAAAGAGGAAATTTTTAGAATGACCTTGGGTCATGATCATTTGATATGAAAATGGGGTTCTTAGGCTTCTTGTCTAATTTACAATAACCTCTCCCACTTCCAAAGCTTTAAATTTTCCCAAGTCTTAATGATTAACCAATGCGGAATTAAGAAATACTTGAAAATATGGGTGCATGCATGTATTTGTTTCAGCTGATTATTTACTTTAAAATCTGTTGTTTTTGCTGATATGGGAAGGTACTTAAACTGATATATAAATGCATATAACAATAGTTAAAGCAGCAGTAAAAAAACCACATAAGACAATAATATAATATGGAGTTCACCCTGATATCTTGGGCTATGTCTCGTTGAGCTCTAGTCAACTTGACTAGGATCTCTAGGGTTATGGCAAGAGTTCTTTTACAAGTTCCACACTCAACTCCAATATTTTACACAGGAACATTGGGCTTAAAACACTATCTTATCCCTTGGCTCTTGAAGCTCTTTGGAATTCTAGCTCTGGCTCTTGGCTCTGGCTGTGACACTGGCTCTGGCTCTTGGATCTGACTCTAGCTCTGGCTCTTTGGCTTGGGCTCTCGTTCAGGCTCTCAGCTTTGGCTTCTGGCACTCGCTCTCTGTTCACTCTCCTCTCTGCTCGTTGATCACTCTCCTCTCTTCTTCTGTCTCCTTTGCGCATTCACTCCCCTCTTTTTCTCTGTCAATCTGTAGCTTTAAGCCACCTTCTTCCTGATTGTTTGAATCCCTTCTTTTGGCTATTACAGTCAGTGCATCATACCTTATAGAAAAACGACCATCTATTCTATAACGGATAAGTGTCAAGTTCGTCGGAAACACTCGATCGTTTGGAATGGCTATTATTTCTATTTATTCCAAGAATTCCTGCGAAAACGAAACTCTGCCAACTCATCATCCATGTCAGACTTCGAATCCTTATGTGTTGTATCTTACTTCTCCCTCAGGTCCAATCATTCATTGCGTGTAATCTCTGTCATTAGATCTAGGGCCTCTAGAGCCTATGATTATCACTCTTATTGCGTAGTTGACTTGTTCGAATGTTAGCCCATGATGAGAGGTGGTTTTCTCTCTCATCCATTGAACATGCATCATTCATTGTATGGCATTACTAGGTCCTCTGACAAATCCACTTACTGCCCAAAATGCCTCCAACATTCTATCGGTTTTGGAGCACGAGACCGACTTATGGTTTTAGCGCTTTTCCCATGGTTTTTTGATTTTCCCTGTGACCGAATGTTGGAGGCTATTCTTTCTTGAGGGGTTTTACCCAGCAATTGCGCATCAGAAACAACCTTCGTTTCTGGGTTTGAGCTTCCCAATTGTTGTTTTTGTGCCATGCATAATCTCCATGAGCCAACGGTCAAGCGCTTTGACCCAAGGTCCTCGTTGCTTTGTGCTGGCTGCAAATTATCATCATTCACAGGTTATTTCTTATGGCTTCGACATCCATAAGGCTTTAAACTTTGACATGAGTTTCTTTATAGAGTTTGTGTAACTTTAAGAGAGTTTAAGGATCCAATTTTGGATCATGAGTCCTTAGAGGATTATGAGGAAAGAATCCAACTTAGCTACAAAAGGGCTAGGTGCATACTTGATCCTGAGTCACTTAAGCTAGTCCTACTCAGGGGGGTGAGTGAATATCTTTTGGATACCCTAAATTGGCTATCAGGAAGGGGCATCTACCCACTACCCTATGAATATATCAAGAATGTCTTTAAGAACCATTCTAGGGAAGCTAGGAAAAAGGGTAGGGGTAGTCAGACAATGGTCAGCTCATCCTCTTCCAACACATCTGTAAAAGGAAAAATTGGAAACATGTTGGAAGATTTTAAGAGTGAAATTCTACAAACCCTTTCCCTATAGATGGACACCATGCAAATCAAGAGAAAGAAGGAGGAAGTAGAGAGAGAATTAGCCATCTTCTAGCCTAGATGCATAAGGAGGCACCCTAGGAATGAATGTCCATTAAACCTAATAGAAATTTTCTTAGTCTGTGAAGAAAACCACTCCATAGATAAGTCCCCTTCTCTACCTAGACTAAAAGCTATGTATCAGGGAACTAAAGGGGTGCTTGAACAACTCTAGTACATAAATGAAAGAAGGCCTTATGGGAATCAACCTTAATAATAGGGCATTCAAGGATCATCCTATACATATTACAGCCCTAACCAAAACACATCCATTCCCTCTTAGTGGCCCCCTACTCGTCCCTCTTGGTATACACCTTCTCCCTAGTCTTTTTCACCTTAGTACCATTCCAAGATGAGCAACCAACATTTCATCATATACTCCTCTACAGCCTCAGTGGAATGCACCACCCTAGGGGTGGAGACCCTGATACAAGAATTTTGTTGGCTTATTGGGCCCTGACCCAGGTTTGGAAGAGGTCTTAGCCAAACAAATCCCATACTGCTCGCCCTTTTGGCAACAATCTACAAAGCGTGGACTGATGTCTCACCCGAGGCAGTATGGGAGGGTGCTGGAGCCAGGTTTCCACACCCTATGGATGTCTTGATGAGGTCTGGAGACTCCGCTACCCGATGTATGCACTTCTGTTATTCTGTGCAACAGTCTGGCCTTCGCAAAGGTCTACGAAGGGGATTTTAATAGATCCTTAGTTTTATTACTGTTATTATAGATCTGATTTGTTCCTTAAGGTCTTTAAGCAAACATTTAACATTTAAACCCAATGCGCACAGTCATAAATCTTAAATATACTTCATAAAATCATAACATAAGCATAAACATTCAGATCTACGATCAAATACACGGTAATTTAGAAACACTTATCTTTATTAATCTTTCATTCAGTGCAATCCACTTTCCACCCTATGCAAACAGCTACAGGGGTCCGCACACACAGTTGTAGACTCTACCAGGCCTCTATGCACACAACTGCAGAGCCTACTCTAACCTCTACCCACAACTCAGACTTTTAGAGTCAAAGTGCTTTCCACTTTCGCAAACCCATACACTTCAGATCTTCCACCAAGCTACTCTCAAGAACTGCCTTCTAAACCTAGATCCTTGCTCTATTTATACATTTCCATGGTTCGCAAACCATGGGCAAGTTGACACATCCTAGGTTATTCTATAATATTTTAGGGCAGACTACCCTTGGACTTAACCCATTACAATTCACTCTCTGCGCACTTCGTGGAGCCTTTACCATACTTTTACCCAAAATCATTATGTGGGGGGTCTGTTGCCCAACAGGCCCCCAACACAATCATTGTGACTTGTCTTGAGTCACTCAACTAGTTCAATGATCTTTGCATGGATGTTATTTAGTAACTTCTATGCTTCGCTTACTTCTGCAACAAATTCTTCTTCCCTCTATGTTACTTGTTGCGCGTGAACCTCTGACACATCATTATCAGCATCACTTGCTTCTCTGAATTTGTATCATGACTGTATATGTGCTAGCTTTCCTTCAATTCTAGTGGTAACCATGAATGCCTCATTAAGCCATGGCTGGATGCATTCTTTAAGGACTGCCTCTTTCTGGCGAGCAGCGTCAACTTGTGCCTTGAGTGCCTGAGCCTCCCCCACCGTGGTCAAGTGCTGAGTAATGGAAACCATCTGCACAGTCCCCCGCACATTATCATAGGCCTACTACAACTCCTGTGCTTCTGTTTCTACCTGCTGTAGTGTTGGGTCTTCCTGCAGTGATGTGAGTGTGAGAAGGGACTGGCTCAACAATCCCGTGCAACCCTGTATAGCACACTCCATTACTACCAGTCCTTCTTGAATGGTGTAGTGGCACTACTCTTTGACTTCTAGTGGTGTAGGGGGCCACATGTTTAGCTTTAGGTCTGCAATCTGTAAGTTCAATTCCCATTGAATTTTGGCAGCCTCCTCCTGAGCCTTATGGAATCTTGCAGCTATATGATGAATCTTTTCAGTTGTTGGGAGTTACAGTGGCACATCCAACTTTGGTACACTACTGCAAAACTCTGCCATGGCCTGTTACAATTCTTGGTTGTGTGCGACCAAGTTATTGCACTGGAGACTCATCTGGTCCAAATTTTCCTTTTCCTCTGTCAATATCTATAGGGCACAACTTTTCGTGGAACGGATCTCAACAGTTACTCCATCCTGTAGCTCATATAGGGTTTCTCTGGTAAGGGAAGATAGATTCGACCCCCAAGCTCTCATGTTACCTTAGGCTTCTGCTATGATGGTGCCTGCTGGTAACCCTAAGGTGTTCATTGTGTGGGCGCGCAACATCTATTCCACTGCGGATGTATTGTCTGCTAGGTTCAGTATCATCCCTCCTAGGAGTCACACTTATAATGCCTATAACTGTGCTCTTAGCGCCCCCAACATAGTTGTTTGCTCTGTCATCAATTCCGCCAGAGTACCCTTAGTGATATCCCGCACTAGTTCTTTGTGGGAAAGAAGATCTCCCTCAAAGGTCCTTGTTGTCTTCGTCTTTTTGCATGCTGGTGGTGGCTTCTGGATGCACGGTCTCTTAAGTTGAGTTGGCACTATGGTTGGGTCTGTGTGTTCCTATGTCTCCACTTCCCCTTGGAAGTCCTGCTCCAAGGCTATTTCCTCCACAATCACTTCATCGACCATCGTGAGAGTTTCTAGTGCTACCTCAATCACCTCCCACTACTTGGGTGTTTCCTTTTCAAGGCGGATTCTTTCTACCAACTGTATAATGCATAGCTTGAGTTCTTTCTTCCACTGTTGAGCCAAAAGTTTTTCTAATTTGGCAAAGTCTAGAGTGTGCCATTCTGGAGGCAATGCCACCATTACCTCAAATATTGCTTTGTCCGTTGCAATGAATGGAAGTTCTACCCATGCTCGAGTAGGATCCTTTCACACCCGAATATATAGATTATGTATATCTGCCTTGAACTTGGCCATACTTTGCAACTGGTTGTATAATGTCGGGGATAACTGTGGCCTTCGGTTGATCCATGTCCGTATACTTGCCTCCATGAATATCCAAAACACCTTGATCTCATGAATCCTCATGGAATCTTTCTTAGCCCAGAGCAAATTATACTGCATAGCTTCGGGTAGGTCTTTCTCAATGTTAGGAAATTGGCTACCTTTCAGCAGCTCTCCAGAAACTAGTAAGATTTTTAAGAGCAACCATTTGTAATGGAAAGTCTTACCTTTCTCCTGGGCTTCACAACAATTCATAAAAAATTCATCACAAAGAAACTGTGCCCAGTTGAACTGAACTCCCTCTGTGCATTGCTCCACAAGCGCAATGACAGAGGATGGTACCTCGTCTACGTGGCATTTCCTTATGAGCTTTCCTACTAGAAACTGGGTGGTGAGGCGCACCCCTCGGTCTTTGATGCTTGCAATTACATACCCTCACTTTCACTTTTCCAGCTTGTATTTAACCTTAATGGTTTTGGCGAGACCCACGTCGCTACCCGTTCCAGCTATATTTACAGGACTATTTCCCTTAGTTGGTAGCTGGGAGATTTGGTGTATAAGATCAGCCATGATGAGAATTGGTTCCTCCAACCAGAGATACCCATCCTGTATGAGAAATAGTAATTATCGAATAACAAAAATTGTGATGGTCGTGTGGTGATAGTGGGGTATCCACCTTAGATTAAGTAGTCCTGCCTTCGCCACACCCCTTAACCACTTTTGCTACAGTAATTTCTCCTCGGCCAGTTGGGAAAACGTAGCACTATCTATGAGACACCAATCTTGAAACTTGATATTCGGTATCTGACCCATCGACGAACCATCAAACCTTATTTCATTTGGAAGAAGCAGGGTCTAGAGCATACCCTTTATGGCCTTTATGTCCTTCAGAATCTTGGTTGTTCCTTTCAATAGAGGGATATATGGTGGTAGTATTATCGTCGAAGGGACTTGGGGAACATTTTCCTCTTCCTCATCCTATGCTTCAATCTGAGAAATAAGAGCTTGTATATCTTCCTCATCCTCCTCGAGTTCCGTAGTGATGGCCTTACCCTTTTCTGCCATTGACAACTTACTGAGTCACGGTGATGCCTGGACTGGCCCCATAGCCTGTTTATCTTTCCAGGGTCATGGCATATGTGGGGACTTTGGAATCTCTGGGGCTGTGGTCACCTCCCCTGGCTCTTCCTGAATCAGATAGGGTTCTTCTGCGAACTCGGCTCTAGTTCTAGTCATCATTTTTACCCTAGATTCTCTTGCATGCATGGGTGGCCACTTAGTGTTTTTATAAGACCACATGAATTCGAAATCGACCCTTCCCTCCACTTGTGAGTCATTAACATCTTCTTAGTGGAAAATATTTTCATATCTAATTCTAAATGCTTGTCTTAACGGCCTGCTGCCCATTCCTCTCGGTCGTAAATCAAACTTCTTGTCATGAATAGTGTTGTCAACAGTCACCTCCCCATCTCTCCACGTGGTAGTGCAACCCCTTATTCACGACCATGTTCCAGATGACCTACTCGTTTTGCATAGAATGTATCTTCTACGCATCTCTCGTTCAAACTTTTTTATAGTCCTGCGCCTTCATTCAACTGCCTGAAGCGCCGAGACTAGGCCTCCTACAGATAGGGAGGTGGTCGCACCCCCTGTGCGAAGCTTCCACTTGCCTGTTAGCTTAGGCTATGGGCAACCTTTATGTACCTTTTCATCTAGTAGAGCGTCACATTCTGTGTTCCTCCATTCAGTAGGGTGCAGTCGCAACCATGATAGCAGGGTCATAGTTCATTCTAGTATCGTAGGAGAGCCAACCAGGTATGGTCCCCTTATTCTCAGATTTGCACAGCCCATTTTTGCGAATCCACTTTTTATTTTGTTGATTTTTTCATCCAAGCTCGCATTTTTCCTCCTTAGCCTTGCCCATTCCTTATCAATTTCATGAAGTCTCAAGCTGCCATGCCAAATAGCTTCATGTAATTGGCGAAATCCTTTGCTAAGGTTAGTCCGAACTACAGGGGCAGTGCACGGGGAAATTTTCTCCACCTTCCTTGTTTCATCTGATTTGGGCATAGATATAGTCATCTTCACATGCTTTGTCTTGTTTATGGTCCTATATGCCACCGTACCCTTGGTACGCACATATTTAGTTAAGGCAGTGGTTACACAGCACACAACTGCATCCTTCATTGTAAGTAGGTGCCCAAACCACTCCATCCTGGCTGCGTAGACCATATTCGACGTTGTGGGCCCCTAGCCCATACATGCAACCACTTTTTACGTTTGTGCCTATTCCACCTAATCTTCTCAGGTGCTTTCCACCCTTGTGTGATTGTTGCGCACAACACCCCTTCATGTGCATCTTCCTACTTCTACTCCATAATTGTAGTTCCCCAGCGGTTCACAAATTCCTCCCCATTTGTTTCGTTGTTGCTTGTTGGTAACATCCTTACTTCGGTTGTCACGCACCGCAGTGATCTGATCATCATATTATAATTTAGCATTGTTACCTCATGCAATTGGTTCTGCCAACGCTCTACTTTTTCATCTAATTCCAACATGTAGGAACTGTCGTGTTCACATGAGAGTCTTACGTCCATCATTGGATTCACCTGATCCTGGTCTTGTGCCGTTATCTGGTAAATGCAGTATAGTTCATCATCACTATCCTCATTGTGCACAGGTTTAATGTAGCGTGCTCCCTCAGCTGGATCCAATGAAAGAATTACATGTAGTGACTTTTTTTCCAAAATCATTTTTCACTTGGATTTCAGAGATCTTTGGTGTGTGCTTTTCGAATCTTTGATCGGAGAATCCACAGTAAGAGAATTTTTATACCAACGTTTCGAATCCCAAATGGGATCCATCATCAGGGTTAAGAGAAAGATGATAAAGGAAGAGCGGGAAGGAAGAGATAAATACTTAAGAGGGGAAGAATATTGAAGGGACATCACAGGTCGGCTTGAAAGATAATGAGATTTAAAATTAAACTTAAAATTAACTTCTTCAGGTTGATAACTCCATTCATATCTATTGCCCAATCTATTCCAAGTAATGCAGGGTAAGGGTTATTGTCATCCACGATTTCTATTACCTCAAAATCTATCTGGGTGCTCGCACCATCAATATCCACTGATACTCCTTGTAGTCTCCCCATGGGAACAATATTTTGCTGACTTGCCATCCTCAGTTGAATAGGAGACCAAGACCACTGTAATGCGGGTCGACCCATCTGTTCCTAGTTCTATTTTTGTAACACATTTGCGTCAGAACGGAAGTCAATGACTACTTGATCCATCTCATATTAACCAATTTGTGCAGTCAACCACATTTCCCTCCCTATACGCAACGTATGTTTGCCCATCTTTCAGATTACCCACAGTTGTCCTTGTCCTGCGCACCTAATGACCAACTCTTGGAATCCTTAAACTACCTCATTGTCCCATAGTAGCTTCATGCAAGTCTATATAAAGGTAGTAATCATAGACGAATCCACTTCCAATTCTGATTACTTCTTACTACTTGAGGTAGAGACCTCCACGAAGCTCTTAACAACTTCCATATCTATTTCCTTCGTGCATCCCAAGTCAAGTTCAGGCACCTTTCTAGGGGTCTTGCGAACCCATACGTCATCCCCAGGTTGCTTGTCCTTATCCCCCTCTACATTCGCACCACTTCTAACCACCATATTTACATTGGGGTCTCCTTCACGTGGTTCTAACCTCATCATCTAGACATTTTGAGTTGAACCAGGTTGTAGTACCCCCTTCTCACGCATCTCTATGATCAGCGTTGGGAAATCTATAGCTTCATGATCAAAATGATAATAGTACGTGCAACTTATTCTAGTAAGATTCATATAGTCACGTGTATAGTGCCTGGGTCCTTCACAGTTGTAGCAGATTAACTGTTCGCACCCTCGTCTTGGTCCCATCTCTCCTCATCCTCGACCTCGCCCTTCAAAGCCACCCCACTCTATTGCTATAGCTGGGTCGGGGCCTCACATTTCCATCTACATTTGATAGGCTGGGGTCCTATCCATCATTAGTTCATAGCTTCGACATGTCCACTCATCGTGACCCACTGATCTAAAAAAATTACAGTACAACTACTGCAGAGTCTGGGTATATTTCTGCAACAGGTGATAGTTGTCCGTCACATGCTTCCCTCCTACTTGAAAAATCGCACACCAGAGAGCAGCAGAGACAGTCAGGCTTGCCTGCACTTCCAGTCAACAACATCAGTCCCCCTCCTACCAAATATTTCATGAATATAGGGCAGTGATCATTACCATGCTCCTGGCCCTTACACTTTATACACCACACTTCTTCATGCACGTCTGACTGGGGTACCTTATCCTTCTTCAAACTCTACATCTCTAGGCATAGGTTTTGTAATTATGTGTGGATTTGTTGGACTCCTAACCCAAGATCTTAAATTGACATTTCATGCAACCTCATCGCTATCTCTAATGCTTTGGCCTGGGTTAAGATATTTTGTTGTGACAGCACAATCCTTAGTGCGGTGTTAGGGATGCTACAAACTAGTCGCGGTGCTGCGCATCTGACAATGTCATATTAGCTTCACGCATCATACTTTTCAGGCACTGATCTAGATCCCACGGTGTCTCACCTAGAAGCATCGCAATTTCCTTAAGTCCAATGATTGACTGAGTTTCTAACTTTGGTCAACTAAACTCTTTGTTCAAGGCATCCTATATCTCCACAATTCTAGCATTTGGATAATCACTAGAGTGCTTAATATACCACGTCAATGTGTGATCCTGCAATGCGCTCACCAAGGTAACCTTTTTAATGTTATCATCTGTAACACCTTGGGCTTCCCATACTGCCTTTACCACAAACCAAAATTGATCTGGTTCCTCATTTCCTATGCCTCTGAACATAGGAATCTTTATTACACTCACCATTCTAACCCTTGGAGGTAGTGGCGGTGGGGTAGGTGGAGATGGGGTGGATGGAGGTGAAGGAGGTGATGGTGTGGATGGGAGCGGTAGCTGTGGAATGCACTGCTTTACCAATCGAACTACACTTCTCGGAGAAAACCCAACAAGCTCCTCCTTCCTTTCCCACAAAAATGAAATCAGGGGACTATTCTCTAGTCCTTTGATCCTTTGGTAGCCTCTTCTGCTCCACACTAACCCAGACATCAATGGATTCACATAACCCATTTTTCACATAGAAGCGTTTTAATCTAGGTATTCAACAATATGAAGTACTTACCTTGTGGCCCTTGAGAAAACACCTTTCGGCTTTGTTGTAGTTGATAGTTGTGTCTATCGCGAATTCAGTGATAAACCCTCCTATTACTTGATCCAACCAATAATCTATGGCCTGCGCACTCTTATCTTCAGATGTCTCTAGTCTATGTATTAACTCCAGAGTCCAAACTATCGGTTGATAAAGCTTACACCTTCTTGTGCTATCTGCTAGCCTCGCAATCCACTCATATACTTCTAACTCAAAGGATGTGAAGAAGATCTTGTGGGTTTCTATCTATATGTAG
The DNA here is from genome assembly GCA_000404065.3 of Pinus taeda. Lineage (NCBI taxonomy): Eukaryota > Viridiplantae > Streptophyta > Pinopsida > Pinales > Pinaceae > Pinus > Pinus taeda. Next base: position 62,095 of record APFE030128254.1, on the reverse strand, counting down.
CGATGTAGCCACCTCTTCTCAGATATCTCTGGGGTTTTGTTTTCTTGCACCACTAACTTGTGAAGCCTATGATCCAACAAATCTTCCATCTCGTAGGGTTCTAGTGTTTTGACACCAGACATCCCTTTAGGCAGATCCCAGTCCCAGCAATGGAACCATTTGTTGGCTTATTGGGCCCTAACACAGCTTTGGAAGAGGTTTTAGCCAAATAAATCCCATACTACCAGCCCTCTCAGCAACAATCCGTGGAGCGCGGACTAAGGTCTCACCCGAGGCAGTATGGGAAGGTGTTGGAACTAGGATTCCACACCTGAGGGATGTCTTGATGAGGTCTGGAGACTTCACTACTCGATCTACGCACTTATGTTATTCCGCGCAATAGTCTAGCCTTTGCGAAGGTCCACGAAGGGGAGTTTTGCAGATCCTTAGCCTTATTACTGTTATAATAGGTCTGATTTATTCCTTAAGGTCTTTAAGCAAACATTTAACATTTAAACCGAGTGCGTGTAGTCATAAATCTTAAATATACTTCATAAAATCATAACATAAACATAAACATTCAGATCTATGATCAGATACATAGTAATTCAGAAACACTTATCTTTATTAATATTTCATTCAGTACAATCCAGTTTCCACCTTGTGCACACAACTATAGGGTTCCGCGCACACAGCTACGGACTCTACCAAGCCTCTGCGCACATAGCTGCAAAGCCTACTCTAACCTATACCCACGATTGGACTTTCAGACTCAAAGTGATTTCTGCTTTCACAAACCCATACACTTTAGATCTTCCACCAAGCTACTATCAAGAACTGCCTTGTAAACCTAGATCCTTGCTCTATTTATACATTTCCATGGTCCACGGACCATGGCCAAGCTAACACATCCTAGATTATTCTATAATATTTTAGGGTGGACTACCCTTGGACTTAACCCATTACAGTTCATGCTCCATGCACTTCATGGAGCCTTTACCATACTTTTACCCAAAACTGTTACGCAGGGGGTCTACTGCCCAACAAATTCTCTAGCTTTATTGCCTTCACCTCCTACTCAACCACAAGTTTTACACCTTTCTCCACCTAAACAACCTCAAATGCCTTCCCAACCAAATCTGAACCTGAACAATAGATAGGAACAACAAGTCTACATTGGAGATACATCCTTCCTTGCTTATGATGTGGAATTCATGGAAATCAACCTCAGGTCTAGGAGAGTCCTCCAATAGAACCAACCTCCATTTCCACCTAGGGAGAGTGAGGAGGAAAGAGAGGCAAGTATGTCTAGAGTGAATCCACCACCCTTTCCTAAAACATCAACTCATCTAGTCCAACCTACCCCATAAGAGAATGAACTTCTAAGTGAATTGAAAAATCTATGTGTCAAATTTCCACTTCTCCAAGCCATTAAGGATGTACCTATTTACAACAAATTGATTAAAGAGAAGTGTTTCACATCTAGGTAGGTGGAAAAGAGACATCCCTACCATTAATTTCATTGGACAACTATCCAACTTAATGTTGGGGTAGGTAATTTTCCCAAAGTATTTATACCCTGCAAGCCTTGTGGTAGATGTGCACATCAATGGCACCATTGTCCAACATGCCTTGATTGATCTTGGGGCTTTCATTAATGTAATGACTAAGGACACCATGCTCAAGCTGAATCTCCAGGGTTCATTAAGAAAGACCACAAAAGTCTTGCATCTTATAGACTGATCTACAATATCCCATGAGGGGATTGTTGAGGATGTGATGGTCTCTATTGACTCTTGGGAGTAGCCCACAAACTTCCTAGTTCTCCAACCTATGGCCAATTTTAATGGGTATCCCCTCATACTTGGGAGGCCTTGGTTAGCAACTTCTGATGCCTACATTAGTTGTAGGGTTGGAAATATGACTATTAAAAATGGGCATCTATCCAAACATTTGGTCTTGGACCCTCTTGCTCAGCCATCTTTAAAACATGATTTACCTTTATGGCTAGAAGAGGAGGAGGAAGATGAAGTCTACTCTGCCCAACTCTATACCCTAGAAACTACCATGGGAGGAGGACAACCTGATGAAGATGACTTGATTGAACAAATCCTCCAAAATCCAACTTCCAACACCTTGTATTTAGAAGAAGTAGTGAAGGAAACCAAGAGCAACCATCAGATTTACATATTCTTAGTTGATTCAAACCCTACTCTTGTTAAGACAATAGAATTTGGCCCCGAAAGAACTCTGAAAATCAACCCCTCTCTACCTATACCCTAAGAAGAAGAGTTATGTAACATGCTAAGGATGCATTTGGATGCCTTTCCTTGGAGTTTCAAAGAAATGAAGGGAGTGCACCCCTTTGTGTGTACTCACCACACTTATATTAAAGAAGGGTGCAAACCAGTTCGACAACCTCAAAGGAGAATGAATCTAGCTCTCAAGAATATAGTCAAAGAAGAGCTGCAAAAGCTACTCGATGGAAGATTCATTTACCCTATCTCGGATAGTGAGTGGGTGTCTCCTTTGGTGTTGATTCCAAAGAAAAATGGGAAGTGGATGATTTGTGTTGATTACAGAGAGTTAAGCGAAACAACAAAGAAGGACCATTTCCCTCTACCTTTCATTGACTAAGTTTTAGATGGCCTAGCGGGAAAAAAGTTTTTCTCTTTCTTAGATGGGTTCAGCAAGTAAAATAAAATCTAGATTATCCCAGAGAACCAAGATAAAACCTCCTTTAGTTGTCCTTAGGGACGTTCTCTTATATGGTTCTTCCTTTTGGTCTATGAAATGCCCCTACCACTTTCTAGAGGGTAGTCCTGACTATCTTTTTCGAGCTAGTCCATGATGCAATATAAATTTATATGGATGACTTTACACCCTATGGGTGTGACTTCCTGGAGGCTCTCTCCAACCTAGGTAAGGTGATGAAAAAATGCATTGAAAAGAACTTATCCCTTAGTCTTGGAAAATGTGAGTTATTAATGATTACAGGGGTTGTTCTAGGTCACTCAATATCCCAGGAAGGACTACAGGTAGACCCAAATAAGATAGGCATTATCAAAAGGGTCCTAAGTTGATAGAGTGATGTTAGAAGCTTTTTAGGTTTAGCCGAATACTATAGGAGACTTATAAAATATTTCAAGAAGTTAGCTTCTCCTTTTTTTAGGTTATTGGCCAAAGACTCCAAATTTTTATATTCAGAAAGATTTCAAGAAGCCTTGGACACCCTAAAGGATAAGTTGACTACTGCACCTTGTTATCGGAAAATCTAGTGTCCATTTAGAGCTGCTAGTCCCACTAAGATGGGTAGCTATCTTAGAAAGAAACAAACTAAAGTTACTTTCGTTTTCCTTTATGAGAACTAGATGGGAGTGAAGCAGAGAGTACCAACCTTAGTCTTTCACTTATCTCCTTGCTTGTTTCTTCTCCCCTTTGACAGATCTTTGCCACTCCTTCCTTGCTTAACCCATTTCAAAGAGCACCTGTAAAATCAAAGCAGCATAATACCTTCAAAGTACAGGGATCTACAATCATAAACAATATAGGACTAGATACATATTGACCACACAAATGCATATATCATCAAACATACAAGAATGTGGAGGAATACTTAAATAGCTTTATTGATAGAAAGAATAGAAGAGAGGGTTACGACCCATTGATCTGACCCAAAGTCATCCTCCCAGCATGAAAGCCCTTCTTCACCTCATGAAAATCATAGATCACCCAACACCATGATAATCCACCAAGAAACCAACAACACTTCCTTACAAAAATACAAGATTCCAGCCTCTAGATCTCTGGGATGAGGGATCGATCTATAGATGTTTGCAGGGGGGTGAGTCAGCTTCTGGGATTTTTATTAGTGTCCTCTATTTAATAGTTCTTCGTTCTACTTGGAGATTCATGATCTCTTAGTCATCTCTGGGCGAGTTCAGAGAGGCAAGTGTCACAGGAGAAGTTTCTAGAAGATTCCATGATCATTCACCTTGAAAATTGTCTTTGCCATTTGTCTACTCTCGCCCATCGCATCCTACAGAAGGCCTTTTCAGTATGCATTGCACTTTTTTCATGTGGTAGTTGAGATGCATCGCACCCTTAGCACTGAGCAGTCTGTATGGTCCAGCTTTGACTAGTTCTGAGCCGTTTTCCATGGAGAACTTTTGGGAGATGATGTAATCAGATTACTTTTTCCTTTAGGGTGTGAAACAACACTTTTAGGGACTCAGAAGCCCTCGGTTTATGGACATATATGATTGGGGTTGCAGTGCCCAAATATTTCTATAACACACATATTCTTTGAGGCCCAAATTGGGTTCTTCATTTTCATATACATATCGATGCCTCTCACAAATCCATAGGAGCAGCTCTGGGCCAGATGGATGAAAAGCTACCTTATGCCATTTATTTCATCAGTAAGAATCTCTCAAAAGCTGAGATGAACTACACAGTGACGAAAAAAGAGATCCTAGCTATTG
>APFE030128254.1:39215-55399 GCA_000404065.3 Pinus taeda | reverse complement strand
ACCTCTTTTGACGCACCCAAGTCAGGAAACTCGGACGAAAACCTCCTTGGAGGCACACTACTTGTTTTACAAAAGAAAAAAGAAAAGAAGGACACAAAAATTTGAAAATTTTGCTTTGAATGTAACCAAGAGGAGGATAAGCACAACATAAGAGGGACAGAAGGACCTACAAGAGCCATGTTTCAATCCACCCATCCCATATATTTCATTATTCACCAATTCTTCCATTTATGAACCTCTCCAACTCATCTTAAACAAGCTCTCTGTTTTCTACAGGATTCCCTGTAAACCTACATGAGTTTCTATAGGAATTACAGTGGCCATGAAAATCCCAAGAAATGTAGTCCAAGAGCAAGGGGATGGTAAGCTTGTGTCTAAAAAAATAAACCATTCACTCCAACACATCATATTCATTCCTTTCATCACCATGTCACCCCTGCATCCATCAAAGAAATCAATTAAAAAAAATATAGTTTACAAAAGAGAAAAAAAGAAAATAGAAGAGGGAGAGAAGAGGGAAAGAGGAACAATACCTAGAGACAACATCTCTCACCTACCATTCCCTACCACCGTTCTCCACTCATTTCAACATCCATCATGCTTCAGAGTTGAGAAAAAGTATGAAAGTTTATGGGAGAGGTAGCTATAGGACATATTGTAGGTTTCCTGTAGGAAATCCTGTAGCAGCCTGTCACACAACAAAAACCTCATGGTTTGCATCCATCTTCAGTATCAGAATTCCAAGAATGACGAAGCTCCTCCAAATCTCAACAACAACAACAAGATCACCAACATCACTCTCCATCACCTGCAAATCAAAAGAGTTAAATACACAGAAGAATATGCAGCAAAAACATAGCAAAGGAGCATCACTCTCCACATGCATCATCATCAAAGCATCTTAACCACAAGTATGTCATCTTACTCATGCTCTCTCATTAGTATGATATGATCAAAACTATAGGATTATGTGAGAGTTGATTTTATAAGTAAATGTGGCCAGTTAACTTAGCCACCTTCGGCCAGTTGATGAGAAGAAAATAGTTAGACCACTCCACACGTGACAAAAGTCAAATCAGAAGAAAAATGGAATAAAGCCAAAAATGGTTAAGTTACAAAGGAAAAGAGTGGGATATGATTACGAGGTGAGGTGGAATGATGGACTGTTAGTAGGACCAACAGTCCAAAAGGAGGTGCTCATACTTAGACAGCCAGTGCACCACCCCATATGATCAACCATATATGGAAATAAAACACTGATTCCCATACAAAGAGAGCATTAGCAATTTTGATAATTTCTCGAATGAAGAGGTTTCTCTTGGCCTTCCTAAAGTAGCACCTATAAGAGACAGTCAACATCTATATCATAGGAGACCTACAAGTAACCTACAAGAAACCTACGGGAAGCCTATAGGATACAGGAAAATCAATCTATAGGACTGTCAGTGGGCACTAAGGGAAGAGAAATCAAAGGTTATCCTCACCAGAACGTAAAACGTCAGTTAGGAGTTATACCTTCCATGTTTTCCATTTGAAAGAAGGAAAAAAATCCTCAATTTGATTAAGGAAATTGTAGTATAGGAGAGTTGTATTGCATGACACTAAAAGTTAACATTCATATCTCCCTCACCTACCATAATTCTTAAATTGTATCCTCACAAGCCTCCACAATTACCAAGGAAAGATGACAAGAGGTTTCAACAAGAGAGAACCCACAAACATAACAAGGATCCACCAGCATCCCCTTGTAGTGGAAATTTTCACAAGACACCAATGGATGGGGTTATTTGAGAGGATGAGAGGATATGATGATGATGTGGCCAAAGAATTTTCCCTCTCCCTCATATCCCTCACTAGGACCAATTCCATTGTTGTGGTGAAAGGCTTATGAGTAGCAATTACCCTTGATGTTAATAGCAGAATCACTACACTCCCTTTAGGGTTACCATGGAGAAAATAGGACAAGGGTAATAACACCCTTGCAAATAAAGGATTCTTTTTGGAAGGAGATGAGCCAATGGAGGGGAAAAATCGAGTCAGAAGGGAAAGCATTCCATACCCTTGGAATCAAGTCAATTACCACCTCATTAAATACATATCATGTGAAGGAAGATACAGTGTGGTGTATGGTTACCACTTCAGACTCCTCCAAGAAATAAGATTTGGAAAGAACACAACTCCTTAAAATATATTGAGTATACCCTATTTCCTTCTATAGTCAATGATAAACATGAGCATAAAAGTGCAGGCGGGAAAACATCAACAACTAGCCCGTCATGGGTTAATCAAACTCATCCCTGAGGATGCTCTACAAAACCTAAGACTCCCTATTACATGGAGAACCTTCATAGATATGCAGGTAGGGGGAGAAATTCAAGCTTTTTAATATGACAAAAGCCCCACTGCTAGTGAAAATGAATAAGAAAAAGAGGAGGAAAATGAAGAAAAAATACAAGAGGAGAATGAAGAAGAGCTAGAGGAAGAGACAAAATAAGATATAGATGGGAAGAGTGAATAAATAGAGGAAGAAGAAGAAGAGGAAGGTGGAAACAGAGAAGAGAATGAGAAGGAAAATGGACAAGATGTAAAATGATAGAAGGATGAGCCAAAGTCTACAGCTCAAGGCAGATAAGGAGAAGAATCACCAAGGGTATCTCCAGAGGCCATAGAGAAAAAGGCAACAACTGCTCTTACTGCCCTAAGCACACCTATCAAATCAAAGGGGAAGAGGCAAAGACAAAACCCACTATACTTCAGGACAAGAAAGAGCACTAGGATTAGACAAGGGAGACCTCAAGCCCCACCAAAACTCCAATTATCATAGAGTTCACCAAACCGACAAGGAAAGGCATCTCCTCTAGAAAAAAATCAAGGAGAAGGATCATCAAAAAAATCCTCTCCCAAATCTCCCATCACTTATGTTAAGAGGCATGTCACAAGGTCAACCTCATCAAAGTGAAAAGGTCTCCTACAGGAGACACAGATAGGCATATAGGAAGTAGAGGCCATCCTACAAGAAACTCTGTCAAACCTACGGGAAACATAGAAAAGGGACCAAGAAAGTATCACTGAACACGAAACGAAGAGATAAGACCAAGAACTAAGAGAACCTAGTCCACAGCCAAACCTCAACTCCTACTATATGTTCATTGAAGGAGGTAAGGTAATCCCAGAAAATTTTTCCATCCCCCTATTCTTTGAACTTGAAAAAGAGAGGGAAAGGACACACAAGTGGATGCAAATTACCAAATCTAAAGGGGTGGAGGATGTAGTCCACATGGAGGAGAAATTGAAGGAGATGGGCAGAGAACTGAGAAGCATAAGGGACAAAGAAGAAATGGTGAAATCCCAGTTAGAAGTAGACAATGCATGGCTAAGGGTACAACTACAAGAAAGGGAAATCTAATTGGAAATTATGGCTAGTTTTTCCTTAGAGGCAATCCAGCACAGGATTCCAGCAAAGCCTTATACCTCGTAACTCAAGGAACAATGGCTACAATTCCAAATCAGGACTCTAACACAAAGACAAATTATGCCCTTTTAGAAATATAGACAATTCATTGGTCTTTGTGATCAAAGCACCTTGGAAGATAGAGCAAAACTATCTGAGTTTTACCTACACAACTTGGCCCTGACAAATTTAAATGTGTGGGACCCAAAATGAAAAGTAGGGGACTTGAAATTGATGGCCTTAGCATCATGGATGAATCATGATGAGGCAAGATTAAAAAGGTAATGACAAAAGAAGAGATAGAACCCCTAATGATCAGAGCTAAACGATCCAACCCAATGGCTATCATCAGCACCCACAAGAACAAGTAGTCACTCACTTTGAAAACATGTTCAGATTGCTAGGAGATGATAGCATGCAAGCTTGCTAAAGGAGATGGAACACCTTGCCTTACAACCTAAAAATAAGAGAATAACATGCACTTGATAGAATGAGAGAGGCACTAAATAGAACCCCCATATATAAGCAGGCTCTACAAAGACTCAATGTCAATTGGATTGGCTTGAGGCTCAGTCCACAATTGCTTTTAGGAATGTTGGAAGGAAGGAAAGAAGAAGAAGAAAGAAAGAAGTTGGAAGAGATATAGAGGAGGGCATTATTTTATTCACATGAAGGGGAGACTATAGTTGAAGCATGGGATGTTAGGGAAGCCACAAGAGAAATGAATGACATGGACATAGATCAAGTTGCTCAGTGGATGAGCAACACTTTCAGTAGGGGGTGATGATGAGGCTTATCATTGGGTAACTATATGGACCTTAATACACCTCCAAGCTTACTAAAATCAACTCTTCTCATAATTCCTTAAATGTTTTAATTATATTTTGCTTAAGGAGATGAGTAAAAGTAAGATGTTATGTCTAGTGGTCTAATGTGCATTTATTACATGTTTTTGGGAGACAATCATGGCAATTTTGTCTAACTAAGGTGCAGGAACTCGAATGAGACAAGCACGAGATATTATGGGAGATGGGTCTTCCTCATTAAATCCTCACACATTTGAATATCCTTCAATCAAATCAAACTATCTTGGAGTTGCAGGTAGCCGAGTCATGAAGATCATTGGTAGTGGAGCTAGTGATAGTTAAGAACTAGTTCATCTTGAGTTTGGGAGCCAAGCCTCCCTAGATTTAAGGTAGTTTTTGGAGGCTTCAATTGTATAAATAAGGAGGCCTAGCACCTCATTAGGATTCATATTTTTTATGCAAGATAACTAAGCACTTTCGAGTTGAAGGATTGTGGCAAAACACTGTTACATATTTTTTGATATGTTAATGGAAATGGGAATTTCCTTGATCCAAAATGGAGTTGACATAGAGGGCTGAAGCTCTTGGGTTAGGGCCCAACCCTAGTAGGAGAGGTCCCTCTTACTATACTTGTATGCTTAGGTTATTTCATTGATTACTTATTGAATTGATTTTGTCATTGTTTCATTGCAAGTATTGGTGAATTTGATTAATTTTCTTCCATCTATGCATAGCTTTAGCAGTATATTTAGAGAGATAAAGGAATACCAAAAAGGTTGATCACAGGTGGATCTTGCCTCACTCCTCTCTTTTGGGCCAATGGTTTGAGGAAAAACTCCCATTCAGCCCCCAAAATATAGAATTTTGATTTCTTATGAAATTTAGGTTTTTCTTCTAATTAGGCCAGCATCTTTCAGTTTTCAAGGATAGATTGCAGTTGTTATTTACGATATATCCAGCTTTGTATTAGATTTCATGGTGTTTCATAATATGCTTCAAGTATTTCCATTCATGAACTAGGCAAATGAATGATGAAATTATATTTTCTTATGTTGTTGGAAGTATTTCTTGTTTTGACATGATTTATGGGTAAATGCTAATGATGTGTATTGCAAGAGTTTCAATAGTAAAAAATTACCTCATTTCAGTAGCCCTAGCCTAACCTCATCCATCCATGATCGACAAAAGCCAATAAGTCCATAAAATGAGTTATCATTTCATAAGATCAACTTGCCATGCTTGTTGAGCAAATCCAACTATCCTATAAACATTAGTTTGAGTTCTGATGAGTCCTAGTGACTCCCTTGCCTTATGCCTTCCATCACTCACCTTCCCTAAGCCCCATACCACTGTCCAAATCACTCCTTCTGCTTTCGGCCTGAACATTTAGGAATACAGGGGATCCTATAGGTGCATTAGGACATCTTGTCGACATCCTGTAGGACGACTTATAATGGCCTATTTTGAGGTTGATTTGTGAAAAATGCATCAAGACTGATACGAGAAGACCCCTTCTTGCCTCTCAATCCATCTAACCCTTCACAACCATCTCTCTCCACACCTAACCCACCTGCCAAACAATCAAGAAGAATTAGGATTCATGTTTTCACAAAAAGGACAAAAAGAAAAAGGCTATTGTGTTCATTCATATCCACATCAGTAAAGTGTTTCATTATCTTAGATTGCATGCTTAGGATGGTTAGGGTTACACATGTTTTAGGTTAGATTACTTCTAAAGAAATATATCTTAACAAATAGCTAGATGAATGGTGCGTTTAAAGCCTTTATTTCAGTCTTTCATTACTGCAGTATATAATATTTTAATTCTCTCAATTAAGGTAAAATTCCCCTTTCTCCATTGGTAATCAAACTTCTTCTAAATCAATAGAAGGCTGGTTTGAGAAACCCTAGTGGTCTATCGCTAGCTGAGTAGTGAAAAAGACTGGACCCATTGCATCTACTTGTGTAAACAACATTGTCACCTCCAAGTTTGTATGAACCCCGAGTTGATAAAGTAAAGTTGGTAGCCCTAGGAGTTGCATTGTTCTTGCTGCAATATTGGTGCTCATCAAAAACCAAGGTTCATAAGAAAACGTATTTATATTTAAACCTTGTTAATAGAATGTATCTCATGGTTATCTTTCATATCTTGTCTATTCTATGTGTGTTTAACATTCTAAATAGATGGTTTTTAAAAAATAAGGTCATGCTCAGTGGTAGGATCCCTATAAATGATGATATTTTTACAATGTCATTAAAGAAAACATGAAAATAACCAATGAAGGAATTTTCCAAATTCTAAGCAGTTTAGTTTGTAAATTCCTATTAGAACAAAATCTTTCACATGTAGAGGTTCTTGGCTTTTTATCATATTATATGCATGACTACTCCCACATATTGTTCAATGTGCCAAGTGTAGTAAGGATAAAGCCTCCATTTCTTAAGGGGTTCATAGGAAATGCATCCCCTCCCCCCCAAAAATGATACAAATTTGGGAAGTTTTTTACGTTTTCTTTTAGCAGTTTTTATCACATAGTATTTTCTTTTAATGGGTTTCAGGTGCATGGTTCTTTAGCCCATAGTTTTGTAACATAAATTAAAGAATTACAATTGTATTATAATCTAGAGAAAATGGATTGGGCATTTATAAATGTTGTGGTATATACATATTGTATTATAATAACACAAAGAATAAATCTATTAAAAAGATCTTTTTGGTTTTCCTAGTTTGGGTTTATAGGGTAAAATCTCCTTGGGTGGGTGCAACCTAATGATGATCTCTCATTATGTGTTAATAATTCAAAACTGGAAAAAAAAAAATATGTTAATTTGCAGGGATAATTATAGGTACTTGTGAAATAAATTTGAAGATAGTGTAAAAAGATGAAATGTACGAAATTGTGTTGGATTTCTGAAAATATAATTTTTATTTATAGTAATTATATCTAACTATGTGAATTCTGAGTTTTCCTATCATTTCTATGTTATTTTTCACACAAAATATAATGCATTTATTTTCATTAGAGAATCCTTTGAGTATCTAAATGATGGAATATTTCTACAAAAGCTTGTGATATTGTAGAGAATATATTTCTCTTATGTACAACTATTTTACAAAATTTATAATATTAATTTTATATCTTTTTTTATACTATGAAATTCATTATATCCTTGAAACTACAAGGCCTTTTGTTGATACAATCTAAAAGGGAATTACCATTATCAATCACTCCATTTTTTTTGTGATATCATGGGTATTAATGTCCTCTAGTGAACCATATAATATTTGTTCCAACTAGTTAAGGCCCCAAAAAGCTACTAGGGAAATAGATGAGGGATGTATTTCATGGTCTTGAATCTATAATATCCAAATAAACCAAGTGATCATGCATGTGGGATTCCTTCCAGGATATTTTTTGTCTTCAGTAAAGCATGTGCAAATTAATAGCACATGCGCATTCTTAGTGTCATAAATCCATGCAAAATTATTTCACTAGTAACATGTGTGCATTTACGTAGCTATTGAATTTAACACACGAGAAATGGTTGAGGTGGGTTGGGATAATTTGAAGTTGAGAGTTGGATCGATAGAGTGGACAAGGTAGAGAAATAAATAAAGAAGAGAGAAAGAGAGAGTGGCAGGTGGGGAAGAATGAGTGTTGACAAATGGTTGAGGTGGTTTTAGGGAGCTTAGGACGGTGCGAGTGGAGGAATAAACAGGCCAACAAAGAGTGATATGTACATATATATAGATAGAGACGTTTGGAGAAGAATGAGTTTATGAGTAATGGAAGAGAGTGAGTGAGAATCACATAGTGAAAAAGGGTGGGGAAGGGAGAGGGAGGGGGATAGACATGAGTAGTTAGAGAGGAAAATTTGTAGGTGGATTTTTTGAATGATGGATTAAGAGATATAGATATAGAGAGAGGGAGAAGGAAGAGAGAGATATATTTTTCAAGTGAGAGTGGTGACAGGGAGAAATAGAGAGACGAATCGAATGGAGGGGTAAGAGAGAGAAAAAGTGAGGGATAGTGACATGATATGGGGGAGTGAGAGAGAGATAGATAGATATGGTTGTTGAAGAATCTAGGGAAATTGGTTAATGAGATTCTTCTTGACATGATAACTATTTGTGAGGTATTTAATTTTTTCTTATTAGCATAATCTTATCTTGATATCATTAGTGTGTGTATTTATTACTTCATCAAACAGTTATCAAAATACAAGAGATAAGAACACAAGATGTTGGCTTTCTACTAGGGCCAAAACCTCTCCCTCTTGGAGAGGAAAACCCACACATAATTCTTCTTATAGAGATTCTAATTGATGAATACCAAGACACTAACCCTTTACCTACTAGATCACTCCAATACTAAGACATCAATACTCTTCCTCGTTACTACTGAGATCATCATACTTATTGTTGCAATACTAAGTTCAACTTTGTTGCATCACTAATATCATACGAATTCACCCTTGCGACACCTTAACCAAGATTATCACTGTGTCTCTATTGAGTTCATCTTCTATTGCACCACTGAGATATTGATTGTTGTTACTTCTCTGTTGCAACACTACTAGATCTTCTTTAACAACGAGGTATTGATATACATATAAGAGTGTTGTATGAAAATCATTATCAATATTATGATCTTGAAGCAATGTATTCATTGAGATCATGGTCATCATCATCCAAAATACATGTTGAGACAGAGTGTCATTATAGGATAACCAAGATCCTTCTTGTGACAATGATGACAAAGATCCTTCTCCCTCCTTTATCGAGACTATGTATGTGCACTCCTTGCACCAAGTTCATTCTTGTCAATGTGCCAAGACTTCCATCACTGTGATGCTGCTTCAAGACTATACGCAGAGACATTGATCATGATGACTACATGAGAAACACATAACCATTGTACTTACCTGAGATCTGAAGGCATTACATCATATTGTAGGTGTCCTTCTCCTGAACAACGCTGTCTCATTACTTGTCCAAGATTATAGAAGGCAATGCGAAGATGTCAGTGTGTTGATTACTAAAATTTTACAAGTTTTTTCCACTTCCAAAATTACAGAGGCTTTTCTGAATTCCTTGTCTTTGTGGTGACCCTAACTGCAAATTTCTAGGTTTTATGCTTCCATAATAATTTGACGTGGAAGTGAATCATTATGACACTTTATTTGAGCTAACTTGAAATTATTTTAATCCATTGCATTCCAACATGATTGTTCTCTTCATTTTTTTGTAGCTGGTGTCTTCAAGAGGATTGTGCTTGTCTTGGAAGACCTTTTAGACTAGAATGCATTTACACATAGGCTCAAGAAGAGCTCCTTATACATGACTTTGATCCTTTGACTTTCCTAGACCTATGAAATGAGCAAGAAACTCATTTTTATAATTTACAAAAATAATATTTCTTTTTATTGACAAGTACAAAGATCAAAATTACATTTGTAAATATCGAACATAGTTACATGTTCTTCAACACTCCCTCTTAACTAGGGAGTTATTTACAATGGTACTTGGTTATTCTCAATCTAAATAATTTCTCATAAGAAGAATCAGATTGGTAATCCCATCTATATAGGATCATATCAATCAGCATTGTCATAATATAAGGCCTTGACTAGTAACTCCATCTCTCCATGAGACCATGAGCTATAATGTTGGTGAGACCAGTGATTTATAGACGACTTGATCATTGTCTCTCAAGGTACATACCCACCCGGGTGTTCATTGGGTATGACCTTCTAGGACTATTCTTATCTTGGGTTCCTAGCCCTCAAATAATAGCAGTCCTGTTGCCTACTCTTATCTTGGATGCCCTACACATCCTCAAAGAGTATCAGATTCCATATTATTACCCAAACCTCCATTCTTTCTTGCTAGTAGAAGACAATAAGGATGTGTCTATCATGTGTCTACATTTCTATTCATGGATTTCATCTAGACTTACGGTTGTTGGTTCTGGTCTAGTGCATGACACATGAAATAGAAAAACATAATTGGCACTCCTTTCTAATCAAGGGTGATCTAATTGAAACTCCCTCTTAGCTAGGGACTTGTCCATTCATCAGCAACTTCTTTTCTGTGGGTCCTTTAGTTGGTTGATATTCCTTCTTTGATGTGATGAAGTCTTTTGTTCGTACTTCTTCTTTGTAGGGCTCCGACCATCAATCACTTTCCTTCTTGGTTTTCCATGTCATTCCTTTCTTCATGGAAAGTTTCATTCTTGGTACATATTTGGAACCTTCGTCATATTGCTACTCCTTCCTCATTATTTTACTTTTAGGAATTTCCATCCACCACATGAATTTTGGTTGTACTTGTACTTACAATTCTTGTTCTGGTATCCCTGCATGAAATCATCTAGATATTACTCAAAAAATCAAAACATAACATTAAATCAAATTGCACCTTTCAAGATGGTTCTTCATCATGAAATATTCACGTAGGTTTCATCATCCTGCATACATGCTGACATGTCTCCAAACATACTTATTTTCAAGAGTCTCCATATTTTCCAGACTTTCATTAGAGTCTTCATATCTTTTTGGGATATTTCTTAGTCAAATCTTCTTGGTCCTTTCGATGTTTATTTCCTTCATCATGCTTGAATATATTACAATCTCTTCCTTCCTCACACATTCCTTTCCCAATAACTTTCAATCATATTTTCTTAATTGTAGTCAACCACCTAGTTCATATGAGTACATATTATGTTTATTTCAATTTAGTATGACTTTATGCCTTCTTGCATGGAGATCATTTTTCTCTGGATCATGCTTCTTAAGATAGAAGAAATGATCTATTTTACCTGCAACCATATGACATGACATTATAAAATTGAATATAGGCATACATACCTAATTTTACCTTTAAGTCATCTAGAATTCTTTCAACAACTTCCTTGATTAAAGTTTCTTCAATCCCTTAATCTTGTTTTTTTCTTATGTCATCATAACGTCATCCATGAATTCCATGAGTTTGTGTTCTTGATGAAACACTTGCTTCCTCTCTAGGTTAGTGAATCATCCTATTATGATTCTATCATAGAATCTTGAGGATCTTGTATATCCTCATTTCATAGATGTTTCCCTTTTGACTTGATGTATAATGATATCTGTCCTAGATGACTTCTTCCTTTCCTTCTTCATGTTTGACAGTCATGGATTTTGTTCTTCATTATTTCCAGAGTGATGCCACGATCTCTTTCTTCTAATGCTTTCATGATGCCATGATTAATCTTAATATTATGGTCATATCTAAATATTTATGAGCTTATGATAGGACCCTTTTGTGAGGGATACCTCTAAATCATAGTAGAGATTTGCTGCTCCATCTTTCCTTGGCCCATTTCTTTAGCTTCCTTCATCTTTTCGACAATATGAGATTTCTTTTCATAGAATTGAGTCTTTAGCTATACAATACTTTCCTTCCCTTTCTATAGATGTTTGACTTGTTTCACCTTCAACACTTCTACCTGCAACTTGTCTTTCTCTATTTGGCATAGTGACCACTAATTGTCAAATGAGGTTACCTTCTTGTTCGTGAAAATTTTCTACCTTTCATATCATTTAGTTCATGATGATTTTCTTCTTATATTCTCTCCCACATCTCCTAATTGAGATCTCATGAAGATATTTCTTCATTCTTTGATACTTTCAATGAGGTCCAGGTGATATGACCTTCTTCACTGCACTTCAGAGATTATATCTTCTAGAATTTTATATATATCTTTTATGTCTCCTTTCTTGCTACGTAGAGATGAGAGGGCCTTAAGAGTTCCTTCTCATGAATTCAAGAGGAGACCCTTTTTCTTGATTTAGACTTCTTTTTATCTATGAGGATTATGACAATCCTCCTTACTTCATGCAATGACTTTTGATGACCCATCCAATCCATAGATCTCCTCAAAATCATGAAACCAATTAATGAAACTTTATTATAAAAGTGAAAGATAATTACTTGAAAAGTGAATATGAAATATTCTACTTGTTCACTCAGACGCTGGTTAGAGAATATGTATTGCAGTTTCCTCTTGGATGATCTTCTTTTTGACGGAAACCCTTTCTTCAATGGAAAGGGTTTCTCCCTTTGATGAAGATGATTTGCTTCTTTACTTCGATGCTTTTCTTCAAGGAAATTATGTTTTATAAACTTGAAGATGATTACAATGATTTTTCTCCTTCAATATGCTTTGCCTTCTTTTGTAGATCAGGATTGCTACTAGGGTTTCAACCTGTTTTCTAATTTTGAGATCCTCTGAGTTACCTTTATTTGTATACATCTTGATGAGGGTCTACTATGGGGACATAAGTTCTTCTAGTTGTAGACTGCTTGATGTGGACTTGATCCTTCAATATTGGACAAAACCCTTCAATTTATGTTGATGCCCTACTTGACACTTGATTCTTGACAGTTTTTTGTGCCCTTCCTTAAACTGTAACCATAAATCTGATACCGTGTTGAAGAATCTAGGGCAATCAGTTAATGAGGTTCTTCTTGACATGATAACTATTTGTGAGGTATTTATTTTTTTCTTATTAGAGTAATCTTATAATTATATCATTAGTGTGTGTATTTCTTACTTCATCAAATAGTTACCAAAATACAAGAGACAAGAACACAAGATGTTGGATTTCTGTCAGGGCCAAAACCTCTCCCTCTTGGAGAGGAAAATTGGCACATAATTCTTCTTATAGAGATTCCAATTGATGAATACCAAGACCTTCACCCTTGACCTACTAGGCCACTCCAAGACCAATACATCAATCCTCTTCCTTATTACTGTTGAGGTCATCATCGTTGTTGCTACAATACTAAGGTCATATTTGTTGCATCATTGATATCATTATGACTTCACCATTGCTACACCTTAACCAAGATTCTCACTGTGTCTGTATTGAGGTCATATTCTATTGCATCACTGGGATATTTATTTTTGTTACTGTTCCAACACTACTAAATTTTCTTTAACAATGAGGTATGGATATACATATAGAAGCGTTGTATTAATATCATTATCAAGATTATGATCTTGAAGCAATGTCTTCATTGAGATCATGATCATCATCATCTTGAATACATGCTGACATAGAGTATCATTATAGGATAACCAAGATCCTTCTCCCTCCTTTATCAAGACTATGACTATGCACTCCTTGCATCGAGTTCATTCTTGTCAATGTGCCAAGACTATGATCACTATGACGTTGCTTTGAGACTTTACCCAGATACATTGATTATGATGACTACCCAAGAAACACATAAATATTGTACTTACTCGAGATCTGAAGACACTACATCATCTAAAATACTATAGGTGTCCTTCTCCTGAAAAAATGTGTCTCCATCTACAATTTCTGTGTCTCGTTACTTATCTGAGATTATAGAAGGGAATGAAAAGATGTCAGTATGTTGATTACCAAAATTTCATAGGTTTTGTCCACTTCTGAAATTACAGAGGCTTGTCTGAATTCTGTGTCTCTGTGGTGACCCTAACTACAAATTTATAGGTGTTATGCTTCCATAATAATACAACATGGTAGTGAATCGTTGTGACACTTTATTTGTGCTGACTTGAAATTTCTTTTTAATCCATTTCTAGGCTAACATGATTGTTCTATTCATCATTTTACTAGCTAATGTCTTCAGGAGGATTGTACTTCTCTTGGAGGACCTTTTATACTAGAATACATTTACACATAGGCTCAAGAATTGATTCTTATACATGACTTTGATCCTTTGACTTTCCTAGACCTATCAAATGAGCAAGATACTCATTCTTATAATTTACAAAAATAAAATTCCTTTTTCTTGACAAGTGCAAAGATCAAAATTACATTTGTAAATATCAAACCTAGTTACACATTCTTCAACAATGATAGGTGGGGTAAATAGAAAAGGATACAGGGGGAGAGATGAAGGAAAGAGGGAGAGAGACAATGAGGGAGTGAGAGAGAGAAAGAGAAATAGAGAAGTAAAGAGGGAGGGAGATAGAGATAGATATGTAGGGAGAATATATGGGTAAGGAGAGAGACAGAGAGAGGTTCACAAGAGAGGGAGAGAGAGGAAGAGAGGGACAAAGATAGAGACAATAATAGAAGAATATATAAAGATACACAAAAAAATATGTAAGTGGAAATAAAGAGATATAGAGTCTTGAGAGAGATAAACAAAGAGATATGGAAAGAGTTATGGAGAGAGGATAGAGAGAAGGATATAGCGGAGGAGTAGGGAGGGGAGGGGAGGGAGATTAAGAAAGGAGAGATAGGGAGATGTAGATAGAGTGGAAGAAAAGAGAGATACAAAGGGGAAAAGTGAGATAGAAGTGGAGATAGAGACTAGGAGATAATGTTAGATAGATGAATCAAGAGAGTGAAGGGGGAAGAAGAGAGAGATAGATAGAGAGAGGGAGAGTAATATTGAGGGACTAAGGGGCAGAGAGAAGGAGAGAGGGGGCATATATATATAGAGAGGGGAGTAGAAATATAAATTCATAGACAAATATGTAAATGGAAATATAGAGATATATATTATGAAGAGATAATGTGATAGCGAGGGAGGAGAGAGATAAGGAATGTAGGAAGATTGAGAGAGGAGAGATAGAGAGGGATAGAGAGTGGAATAAGAGAGATATAAAGAAGGAAGAAGTGAGAGAGAGAGAGATAAAGATAAAGTGTGAGAGAGAAAGAGAGGAGGGATGGATAGAGTGAAGGGAAAAGAAGGGAATATAGATAGAAAGAGAGAGAGAGATACAGGGGGGAGAAGGAGAGAGGGAGGGAAATAGAGATAGAGAGGGATGAAGAGAGATATAAAGAGGAAGAATGAGAAGCAAACATAGATAGAGAAAGAGGGAGAGAGAGGGTGAGTGATGGGGGACAAAGGGAAGGAGGTAGAGAAAGAGATGGAGGGAGGATAGAGAGGGAGGAAGAGAGAGTGATATGAAGAGAGATAGAGAGAAAAAGAATGAGAATCAAAGAGAGAGAGAGATAGTAGGGAAAAAGTTAGTGTGGAAGTGATGAATAAATAGAGATAACGAGAGAGGGAGGAAGTTAAAAATGAATATGGAATAAGACATAGAGAGACGTAGAAAAATATGTAAATGTAAATAGAGATATGGAGAATGAGGGGGTGGAAAGAGAGAGAGCGCGAGGGAAGGAGGCATGGAGGGAGGATATAGAGGAGGAGCGGAGGGATATTGAGAGAGGGGATAGTGATAGATAGGTAAGAAGTGGGAGAGAGGTGGAGATAGAGAGTGAGTGTGGAGAGAGGGATGGATATAGAAAGTGAAGGGGGGGGAGGAGAGAGACAAAAAAAGAGAGGGAGAGAGATAGTGAAGACTGAAGGAGAGAGAAGGAATTAGATAAGGAGGGATGAATGAGAAGGTGTGGAGGGATATTGAGAGAGGAAAGAGAGTGGAGGAAGAATATTATAGATGGAGAAGAAGAGAGAGAGTTAGTCATGGAGGTAGACAGTGAGAGGGAAGGATACAGGGAGGGATGGAGAGGGTAGAGGTGGAATAAGAGAGATATATTTAGAGAGAAAGAGAATAAAAGACAATGAGATATAGTGATGGGGGAGAGAGGGAAAAATATAGTAAGGAAGTGAGGGGGAAGAAAGAGAGAGAGAGAGACAGAGAGGAAGACAATGAGGAGGTGAGGGGGAGAGAGAGAGTGGCATGATAAATAAGTAAGAGATAGAGAGGGATGGTGATAGTGAAGAGGAAAGAAGAGATAGGTAGAAAAATAATGGGAGAGAGTTAGTAAGGGAGTGAGGGAGAGACATAGAGGGAAGGAGACAGGGTGGGACCAGAGTGAAAAGGAAAGATGGGAAGATGGAGAGAGTGGAGGGGGGAGAATATAGGGAATAGACAAAAGGGGGAGAGGTGCAGAGAGGGAGAGAGAGTAATGGGGGGGAG
>APFE030128254.1:28873-39073 GCA_000404065.3 Pinus taeda | reverse complement strand
GAGAGAGTAATGGGGGAGAGGGGGGGAAACAATGGGGGTGAGAGAGAGGAGGCTAGATGGAGGGAGATAGAGATAAAAATGTGGAGGAATAAAAAAGGAAGAATAGAGAGAGAGATGAAGAGAGATAACACACACACACACACACAAAGAATGAGGCAGTTATGGAGAGAGAGATATAGAGGGAAAATGATAGAGAAATATATGGAAGAATAGATAGAGAGACACATACAAATATGTAAATCAAAATAGAGAGATGGAGAGGGAGCCGAGGGATAAAAATAGAGAGATAGAGAGAGAATTAGGGAGTGAGGGAGAGAGATATATAGAGGGACTAAGATAGAGAAATATATGGAAGAAGAGATAGAGAGACACATACAAATATGTAAATCAAAATAGAGAGATGGAGGGGGGGGGATAAAAATAGAGAGAGGGAAAGATACAAAAAGGGAGAGGAGAGAGAGGAGGTGAGGCAGATTGAGAAAGGAGAGAGAATTGAAGAAGGGATAGATATAGACGGAAGAAGTGAGAGAGAGAGAGATGGAGATAGAGTGAGAGAAGAGAGACAGAAGGATGGAGAGAGTGGAGGGGGTATAAGAGAGAGATTGGCAAATAGAGGGGGAGAGTAGTGAGGGGTTTTGAAATTTAGTTGTGAGACTGAATTTCTAGTCATGATAATCACTTGTGAATATGTTTAGTGTTCTTCTTAGTTTTTATTTATTATTCATCAAGAAATTACTATACAAATAAAATAAAATAAATATCATAGTTCAAAAGAGACAAGAGACACCATACATTAGGCCAGTGGTTAGGAAAAAACCCACAAGGGCAAAGCTTGATAATCCTTTCCTTATACATTCTTCATGAACAAGAGAGATCCAAGTCAAACTAACTAGTGATCCAAGTGCCAAGTAAACACAAAATTATACCAAATTTTGACCATAAAATAATAAACCAGAATGTGATATCTCTATCCTTAAATTCCTCTAAAACTCATATCATCATTTACCTCTCAAACTCACATTATCATAGTACAATATGCCTCTAAAATCTACATCAATATGTACTTCTAAAACTTGCATTAACACAGTAGAACACGCCTCTTAAACTCACATCTTTTGCCACAAAATCTCACATTATTACAAAGAGAGGTGTCATAGAAATATAATTTCAAATCATTTACTACGAGGATCTCTCTTTTATTACTTAGACCTTGTTCATCTATTAGCCTCAAAAACCTTTTTATTTTCACCTTAGATCAAACATCCAAATTTTCTTCCACAGATGACATCTGAAATTTCTTTCTAAATGGTGAAGGATAGGTGCCAATATATAGTTGTTCCTTCATCAAAGGACACATATTTCGGGTAGGATGAATTTTCTTTTTGGAGGGTTAACTTGCAATCTTGGAGGGACAAATGACATTTATAAAAATTCAAATTTTCTTCCTTTCACAAAGGTCATGAAGAAAATTCCATTTTACGTTTTCTTCTGAGAAAAACAAAGCATGAAGAACATGCTAGAAAATAATATTATTTTTCTTCTTTTGCATTTACATAAAATACATATTGATATTATGAATACTGAACCTAGTACAATTCCAAAACTCCCTCTTTATTAGGAAGGTATTTATATTGCCTTATCGATATATTCTCAAGTTGATAACTTCCATAAGAAAGAATCCATATTGATAAGAATCAATGATGATAACATCATCATAACTAGCATTTTAAAATTACCAAGGCCTAGACGAGTACGCTCTATCTCTCTCCTAGATTAGAGCACAATCCTGGGAGGCATTGAATTGGACACCACCACAACTTGGGTTCACTAAGGTATGTCCTCATAGGACCATTTCCTAATCCTAGGGAAAAGTACATCCACTAGACCATTATTTACCAAGTCCATGTAGTTGACTTAGGGTGTTAATCCTAATTGGCCATAGTACCTTACTCAAGAATATGTGTCCAAGATGCTTATCCAATCTATCATTCTAGGTTACGTATATTTGTCTTAGCCATAGTACGTGACACACATGGAGAATAAGATGTCCATCCTCACTCGCTCTCAACCATAGGATAACATATCCACAAGCCCAAACTTGTCAAAAAAATACTTGTCATTTCCCTCAGGAAGGGACTTGATCAATGCATTGACTAGTTCATCTGCGATGATCTGTTATAACTTCTCAGATTCTATATGCACCATAATCTCGAATCATCAAGCACTTCCATATTCTATAAAATATGAGTTCTTGAAAATATTTGCAAAGCATCATGATAAAATCCAACATATTGTCAAATAGTATATCAAAAATTTTATGCAGCCAAACTACTTCATAGCTAATTATACCAACTGCCACATCCTTTGCCTCCATAGTGTAAAAAAATATGCTTCATACTATTTTAGGAAATGATATCAAATTCTAATCATTAGTAGTATCTCTACTCATAATCGGCACCACCAATCCAATCAATGTAACCTCAAGTTGCAAATTGTAAGATACTTCATGCTAATTTCTTCTTCTAACTTCCTCTAAAGTCAGTATTTCTTCCTTTGGTTCATGAATCCTTCTTTCCCAAAGTACGAAGTCTTCTTTAATAATGAGGCTTATTCAAAAATTTTGATAACTCTTTTAAATTAGGTAATCATCTTAACATGATCCTTTCCCTCTCACTAGAATATCCCTCTTGCTTTCATGTTGTCATTTGGTGCATGCAGACTTCAGACTATTTTCTCCTATTAATTTTTATGATTCGGGAAAGTTTCCATTATTTGCTATGTTCTTCCAATTCCTTCATCCATTTTAAAAGCTTAGGAAGCTATTATCATTGACCTACAAACTTTATTATAATAATATGAAGGAACAAATATAATTAAGGAAAGTTCATAGACAAAATAGCAATAGTAGTAATCAAAGAAAGGAAATGTAGAGCACTTATCTTTTTGAGGAAAGTCAACTGCCTCTTCATCTTGGACCTTTCTCATCAACTTTGTCCTCACATTAACATGATTTCATTTTTTTCATTTTCAAGAGCTAGGTCTTCTTCTTTTCGTAGAAATAACTAGCTCTAGATTTGTTTTTCCTTAGGTTTTCTAATTCAAACCTTTGTTATGGTTAAAAACCCCAGATGCTTCAATATATGAATTCTACAAGACCTTCCATACTTCAAATTTGAAAATTCTATAAGTATTCGATTATGTTTTTTTTTCTACATTAAGACTAACCTAAGTACCCACGGGGGATTTGAACCGGTGACCTATCGCAAGGAGTGCCTTAACAGCGCACCCATTCACCGTCAATCCAAAGCCCCGTGGGCTATTATTCGATTATGTTAGTTGCAAACCGTATAAATGTTATTGGCAAGCCTTATATACATGAGATAAAGTTCATTTCATTCCTTGATCACAAAAACCTAGTATTCATATAATGATCTCCAATTTATCTATATAGACTCTTTTATAATATGCCACTATACTTCAAAGAAGCATAAGATCTTTAGGTTACTCTTTATGATAAGTATTGGATGTGATTTCACCATGACCTAGAAGACTTAACATTATATGTAATAATAATTGACATAGGTCAATGTTTGCAAGAAAAATTTGAAATGAACAAAAATTATACTTACCTCTTCAACCTTACCTATCTTCCTTTAGGAATGAACCTCATATTTAGATCTTTTCTATGATGAGCTTGTAACATTACATGCTCTAGGCCTGATGATGCTTGGATATTTCTCACGGAGAATACTCAAATTACCACCAATCCTACTTAGTCTTGTAACTTCCTTAAATCTTGTGGTTACATTGTCATAAAATAATTTGTTCACCTTGCCAATACTTGCGCTTGTTCCTTGAGGTGACTTAGTCCTCGATTGGTCTAGATTTCTTCCATATACAAAAATCATAGTAGGCTACATATGAATAATCATTAGGTGGGATTTAATCAACGGTTAATGACTTGATCATGTTCCATAATTTTTAATAGTCATTTTCATTGTTCCACAGATTTGGATTCTACAAAGATATAATGTCACAAGAAACTTGCATGCACAAAAGTATAATGCCTTAAGTAACTTTCATACCAATGTGCTTCAATAATTTTGTATATCATAGCGCTACAAAAGGTTCAGATGCCACTACAATATAGGGCCATAAAAGTTTTATATTTGTCAAAGGTTCAGGCTTTTCATATATATGACCTAATATTCATTAGTTCATATTACTGTAGTGAGGACTTTCTATCAATATAGAGAACTTTCAAACTTTATTTTTTATTGTTATACCCTCGTATTTGCCCTTATAAATACTTCACTATATTAAGGAATTATTCACATATACTATACATAGAAAGATAGATATACAACTATTCTTACAAGCTATTTAAATTAGATGCTCCATCAAACTAGTTGTTTGTTCCATAAAAACATAGTGCCCTCAGGATTTTGAACCAGAATTTGATGCTTGCCAAATAGAGAATGAGATAATTTGGATGTCATATAATTTAGTCCTTGAGGCATGGACTTCTTCATAAGCTTCAAACTCGTCATCTTACTTGTCTCGAACATGTCTACTCAGAAAATTTAGATATGTTGAAAAATATTACCTTAGAGAGAGTTTTGGATTTGTTAGATAGTTTGGTCCTTTATTATTGTTCCTTGGTGTCATGAAATATGCCTCAAATCTGCTACAGAGATATTACAACTTCATATTACTTACTTTGATTCCACAAGAATTATTGAATTAGCTTTGTCCTTGACATATGGTGAGCAAGAGTATTCCTCGATGGATGCATTGATCTTAGTCTCTTAGGTCTTCAATACTTTAAGTTCATTTGCATTTTTATTTCGGACTTAGGACTACATAGGGATTATTCAATAGTGCTCCTCTCTTAACTTGGATCTAATACCATGTTGAAATTCAGTTGCAAGATTAAATTTCAAGTCATGATAATTAATTATGAATGTGTTTAGAGTTCTTCTTAGTTTTTCTTTATTATTCATCCAACAATTACCATAAAAATACAATAAAATAGAGATCATAGTGAAAAAGAGACAAGGGACACCAGAACTTATGCTAGAGGCCAGTGAAAAACCCATAAGGGGAAAACATGACAATCCTTTCCTTATAGACTCTTCAACAATAAGATAAATCCAAGTCAACCTAACTAGTGATCCAAGTTCCAAGCCATCCCTTGAAATTCTACCAAATTTTGACCATAAAATAGTAAAAAAAAATATGTCATATGTATGAACTTAAATTCCTCTATGATGTACTTTTGGAACTCACATTATCATAGTAGAACATGCCTCTGAAATCACATCAATATGTACTTCTAAAACTCGCATTATCATAGTATAACATGCCTCTAAAACTCACATCGTCTACCATAGAAACCCACATTATTATAAAGAGAGGTGCCACAAAAACATAAGCTTGCATCATATACTATAGGGAGCTCACTTTGATTCCTCAAACCTTATTCATATATTAACCTTAGAAACCTTCATATTTCTACTTTAGATCATCCATCCAAATTTTATCCCACGTATGGTATTTGAACTTTCTTTCCAAATGGTGGAGGATAGGTGCCAATATATAGTTGTTCCTTCATCTTAAAGGACATGTCTTTTGGGAAGGTCAACTTCTCTTTATGGAGGGCTAACTTGGTTGATTGGAGGGACAATTCACAGATACAAAAATTTGAATTTTCTTGTTTTCACAAGGGTCACGAAGAACATGTCATATTACATTTTATGTTGACAAAAAAAAAAAGCATGAATAACATGTTAGAAAACGATAATATTTTTTCTTTTCTTTTCTTTTTACATGAAATACATATTGATACAATGACAATTATGAAGAGTGAACCTAGTTACAATTCCAACAAGGGGAGAGAGAGATAGAGAGGGGGGGAGTGAGGAGAGATAGAGGGATATTAAGAGAGGAGAGATAAAGAGGGAAATAGAGTGGAAGAAGAGAGAGATAGAGAGGGAAGAAGGGAGAAAGGCCAAATATAGAGAGTAAGAGAGAAGGAGAGAGGGATGGATAGATGTAGTGGAGGGGGAATAAGAGAGGAACATACAAACAGAGGGAGAGGTAAAGAGATGGAGAGATAGTGATGGGGGAGAGAGGGAGAGATATAGTAAGGGGAAGAGAGAGAGGGAAGGAGGGAATGAGATAGATATAAATATAGTGGGGGATATAGAGGGAATATATTTAAGGGGATGGAGTTATTGGAGAGGAAACAAGAGTGAGACTTTGATCCAGGTGGATCTTCAGACATAGTGTCATGGAAAAAGCTCAAAATTCAAAGTGGTGGAAATGTGATGAACTTGACATCACATCAAAGTGCTTGTCACCCTGATTCCAACGGTGTGAACAACACTCCAATCCGAGCCCGGATGAAGGAGATAGAGGTAGTCAAAGTTGGGTTGAATTTCTGATGACTGGGTAAGCTTAAAAAAGAAAAAATTTGGCCTTTTCCGACGGATGGAATCTAGCCAACTCCGGCCAGATTCCGGGCAAAATTGTTGCCTATTTAAAAACACCCCTTCAGTCCAAAACTGAAAATTCCAAAAAAACAATGTTTGTTATATAAAAAAAACATTAAAAACAAGGGCGTGGTGGTCCACCAACCCCACCACCCCACAATGTAGACATAACATATATATATATTGGTGGAGGGGTAGGCCATGACCCCCAGCCCCTCACACGGATTCAACAATGAACAACCAGGGTGGGCAGCCATGACCCCCCCACCCCACAACTCCCATAACGAATAAACATAGTGGGGGGCATAGGCTATCAACCCTATCGCCACTCCACGTCACCTAATAAATAAAATGGCAGCAAAAATGGGGGGAGTGGGCCAACAAGTACGATGGACCCACCCCCAAAAATTACATATGAAAATATTGCATAGATAAAAGGGGAGGCGTGGGATTTGATCCCTCGACCCCTCCTCAACCACTTTCCAATTTTTACCAACTATGCCACAACAGATTCCTTGAAAAATCTGCTGGCTAATTTGTATTTAAACATAGCTTGTTAGTACACCCAGGGAAAAAGGTAGTGCACATAGTTCGAGACAAAATTTTGCAGGATGGGCGAAATTTCACTTTGCCAGAATTTGACAAATTTTATATGGTTTCAGCACTTCTCGATGCCACAAATGCAATGGCACTATCTGTTTCTCCATTAGAGTTCTAAATGTTTTGGCCATTTTCAGTATGAGGGGGAACCATGATTGCTGCAAAAATAGGGAGTGGAACCATGATCCCTGAAATTTTCCCGAGGAGGTAATTTTTCTCCATGTCAGAATATAGTCAACTTTACAATCGTTTTTCATGGTTTTTTGCAAGGATCGCAATGGCAAGGTGAGATTCACTTTTGGAGTTGCATATTTCTAGTCCACCTAAGGAGTAGAATCTTTGAGGAATCTGGGGGAATCTAAAAGATTCCTTGAGCCCTAGATTCTCAACTTCTCAGAATTCAGAAATTTGACAGTCGATTTTTCACTATTCAACGCCACAAATCTGATGGTGCATTGAGATTTCTCATTTTCTCATTCTATTCTTTAGCCACTTTTCTAAGTGGAATGCAGGTGTTAACATTCATGTGCAAGCAACCATTTCCATGCTATTGATGCCATTAGATCGATGGTCCGAGCAGCTTCAACACTTTGACATCCCCTTCTTCAGATGGACCATGGTTGTGAGGTATATGCAGTGTGTTCATATTTTTCTTTTTCTATGCATTCTGCTACACAGATCCTTGTTTGATGTTGATATGGGATCTTGTTTATTATTGTTTTCATGATTCCTACTTAATGTGACGTGGAATCATCTATGAGATGTACTTGTTGTCAGAATTTGTCATGTTATGTTTTCAGATCCCTTTGTTGTATGTTGATGGGATAGTCATGTTATCATCCTGTATGTTTTGCATTGAGATCCCTTTTATCTCATGTCGGCGGAATGCTCATCATGCATGAGTTTATGTCATACTGATAGGAGTCTTTTAACTGAGAGTTCCTATAGCAGAACATATCTTGGAGCCACTCCTGCGTGAGGGAATTTTCCTTGTATGATAGCGATATCATCTCTATGTACATCACCACTATTGATAGCACTTAATGCAACAACCTACTCCATCTTGACACCGAGGCCTAGAGACATATTCCCTCCTAGACAAATTGCATTATCAATGGCTTATGTTTTCATGTGTTGATGATTGTCATGTTCCTCTTTTTTACAACTTGTAGTTGTATTCATTGATGTTCTTTTAAAAAATGAAATTGAACACATCACGAAAGTAAAAGGTCTTGGAAGGGTCCTTTGTCATACTCGAACCCGGATCAAGTGGTATCAGAGTAGTCTTTGCATTGATGTGAATTGCAGCATGAACAATGGAACGTGAAATGATAGAGGATGAAAAAGTGATGTACGAGACCATGCTCAGCATTTCTAAAAGGGTAGAGATAATGTATGAAACTCTACAGAAAAAGACAAAGGAAAAGGAGTGATTGTAGCTTTAGTTGCAAGCCATGGAAGAGGCCCTGGAAGAACTGAAGCATAAAAAACATAACCTTCAAACAAAGAACGCTGAATTGAAGATGCCTCTACATGAAAAGAAAGAAGAAAAACAAAGTTTTCTACGACAACTGCAAGCAAAGGACGAGGCCTTGGAAAAGGTGCAGCATGAACCATGTGAGGTAAAATGCAATTCTCCAAATTCATGTATGTTTCTTGATGATGATTTCGCTATTTTTGGAAATCATACCATAGGAATTGGCTGCAAACTATTGAAGAAAATGGGGCATGAAGGAAAAGGCTTGGGCATCAATGGCCAAGGGATTGTAACCCCATCAAAGTAGAGGAATTACCGTGTCGAACAGGACTTGGGTATGTCAGAAAGGAAGTTGGGGAATGCGTTGAGACTACAAGAAAACCTCCAACAATAGATGATGAACAACACTCATCAGTTCTTTCCAAAGCAATAGAGGAGGTAAAAGATATTGACTTCCTTTCAGTTTCATCTTCACATAGTATGATTTCCATTGGAGATTTGGAGATCCTAATTAGAGGGACAAACATGAGGCTCCTTACAAGGACGAGGCATGAGAAGTGTTGGGTGTGGAGCTTCATTATCTTCTGTATTCAAAGGTTTCAGCCGGATGTATACCCCAGGAAGATTGTACACTACACCACACAGGGGGGACTCCAAGGGGGGCTAATCCCCCTTTGTTGGGAGGTCTGGGGGCCAATGAAGCCAAAAGTTGGATGTAAAATTTCCTTGTAAAAGTATAGTAATTTCTAGTCAATCTCGGCCGTTCATTAGGTGGATGATCTAACGGTAGAAGTTATGTTTAATTAAGGGTTTCTTGCCCTAGAAGGCAACCCCTCTTTATATATGAGAGAATTGTATTGCATCTATGTATATCTATATTCGAAGTGAGGAAAAGAGAGGAGATTGAGAGCAAAGAGGGAGTTATAGCAGATCGGATGTAGGTTGTATCTCTTCAGTTTGATGGATAATATAATAAAAGAAGGACTGGCTGTTTCTCTGTGGACGTAGCCCAAACTGGGTGAACCACATATATCTGTGTCTATGTTGTTTTATGCGTTTTATATGTTTATATTTTTGCAATATTTTATGTGTTCCATTGCTCTATAATATATAATTTTCTAACAACTTGTATTAGAATCGAAGGTCTATTTGGCTGACAAATTTACAATAGAGAAGGGTTCCTGGTTCGAGTGGGAGCAATGCTAGAAGATGGTAGGTTTAGTGTCAAAAAATTCAACGGCCAAAACTACCAGCTATGAAAGATGCAGATGGAAGATTATCTGTATCAAAGAGATCTGTGCTTACCATTGAGCGGAAAGACAAAGAAGCTGATGAGTATGATAGACACAAAATGGGATATTCTCGACAGAAAGGCACTTGGAATGATATGGCTATGCCTAGTGGTGTCGGTAGCATTTAATATCTTAAAGGAAATGACAACAGAGGGTTTAATTTCGGCATTGGCCAAACTATATGAAAAGCCCTCCACCTCAAATAAGGTATTTCTTATGAAGCATTTACATAATATTAAGATGTTAGAAGGTGGATCTGTTGCAGACCATTTAAATTATTTTAATACAGTTACAAGTCAGTTAAGTTCTGTAGGGGTAAATTTTGATGATGAAGTTA
>APFE030128254.1:0-26361 GCA_000404065.3 Pinus taeda | reverse complement strand
GGCAGTGGTATCTAAAATTTGACAGGTTTATGTCTGAATAAGGTTATACTAGATGTCACTCTGACCATTGTGTTTATCTCAAAAGGCAAAATTATGGCAGCTATATTATATTGTTATTATATGTAGATGACATGCTTGTTGTAGGTTCTAACATGTAGTAAATAAATGTTCTCAAAAGGAAATTGGAAAACTCATTTGCAATGAAGGATTTCGGTGCTGCAAAACAAATCCTTGGCATGAGAATAACTAGAGATAGGAAGAATCGCAAATTAACATTGTCTCAAAGTGATTACATAGAAAAGGTGTTGAAAAGGTTTAATATTCAGAATGCAAAACCAGTTGGTATACCTTTGGCTAGCCATTTCAAATTAAGTAAGGAGGCGTGTCCCAAGACTCAGGAAGAAATGGATCATATGTATAAAGTTCTATATGTATAAGCAATTGGAAGTTTAATGTATGCAATGGTCTGCACAAGGCCTGATATTGCACATGTAGTGGGAGTTGTAACCAGGTACATGGACAATCCAGGAAAAGAACACTAGATGGTGGTGAAGTGGATTCTCAGGTATTTGAGAGGTACCACAACTCAAGCATTATGTTTTGGTGGTTCAAACATTGCTCTACAGGGATATGTTGATGTAGATATGGCAGGTGACAGAGATAACAGGAGGAGCACTACAGGATATGTATTTACTGTATGTGGAATAGATGTCAGTTGGGTTTCAAAAATCCAAAGTGTTTTTTCACTTTCCACAATAGAAGGAGAGTATGTTGCTGATACAGTGGCTAGTAAAGAAATGATTTGGTTACAAAGGTTTCTGGATGAATTGGGTAAAAAGCTGGAGTTGGGCAGGTTATACAGTGACAACCAAAGTGCCATACATCTTGCAAAGAACTCTACATTTCATTCCAAAACTAAACATATACAGCTCAAGTACCATTTCATATGGTCAGCATTAGAAGATGGACAGTTGAAGCTGGAAAAGATACACACTAGCTAGAATCATGCAGATATGTTAACAAAAGTTGTAACGAGGGAGAAACTGAGAATCTGCTCAATTTCAATTAGTCTTCAAGTATGATGAAGAATATGAGAAACAACCAGGTCCAAAGTGGAGTCATTGTCTAGTAAATGAAGCAGCGGTGGAGTTGCTATAATCAATCTCCAAGTGGGAGATTGTTGGGTGTGGAGCCTGATTATCTTTTGCATTCAAAGGTTTCAGCCGGATGTATGACCCAAGAAGACTGTACACCCCTCCACACGGGGGGTGCAAGGGGGACTTGTCTCCCCCGAGGGAGTGCAGGGGGGGCTAACCCCCCTGGCTGGAGGGTCCGGGGACCAGCAGTCCCCCGGCGGGGGTTCAAGGGCAATGCCCTCAAAGCAAAAAATTGGATGTAAAATTGCCTTGTAAAAGTATAGTAATTTCTAGTCAATCTGGGCCGTTCATTAGGTAGATGATCTAACAGTAGAAGTTATGTTTAATTTTGGGTTTCTTGCCCTAGAATGCAACCCCTCGCTATATATGAGGGAATTGTATTGCATCTATGTATATCTGTATTCAGAGTGAGGAAAAGAGAGGAGATTAAGAGCGAGAGGGAGTTACAACGGATATGTTGTAGGTTGTATCTCTTCAGCTTGATGGATAATATAATAAAAGAAGGACTGGCTATTTCTCCGTGGATGTAGCCCAAACTAGGTGAACCACGTATATCTGTGTCACTCTTGTTTTATGCATTTCCTATGTTTATATTTCTGCAATATTTTATGTGTTCCATTGCTCCATAATATATAATTTTCTAACAAGGAGGAATAAGAACTTGGTGTTAATAACCAAGTCATAACTCAACCTTTGGAGGTTGTGCACGAACATTGAGTTTCAAGCTCAAGATACACTAAAGGAGAATGCTCAAAGGTGTCAGATTTGTCTGAGGCATCATCAAAATCGTCGAGGAAATAGAATGATGGGAAAACATCCCCATCATCCCATGGCAGTTTCCATTGCAGGGAAAGAGCTGAGACCAACTCTCATCACCATACTTACACCAGAGATAGCGAGGAAAGGTATGACCAGTTTTGATATTCAAATGTTCATTTCAATCATAATCATTTTTTTAATGATGAACATAAAACATGGCATCGGAAAACATGTACCTTTTGTGGATTATATAACCATACATTTTCTAAGTGTTGGAAAAGAATGGAAGCACACAAAAGGATGAGGCATGAAATACCCTCTCAACAGTAGGTAAAGAAACATGTTAAGAAGATCTAGAGGAAGAAAACCTATTGCAGTCATTGTGATAGAAGTGGCCATTAAAGAGCCACTTGTTGGAGGCTCCATCCAGAGCGACGCATTAAAGACAAATTGTCGATGCATGAACCAGGTGAAACGATTGACCGACAAGCAAGACCATCATAGGGTGATGACCTGTTCACCTTGATAAGTGAAAAATGGTTTCTAGACATGTTAGCATTTCATGGTCGTACTTTTGTAAATCATTTGTTGCATTTTAAATTGTAAAAGCGATGATGTGTTTCCATCACTTGTTCAACAACAATGATGTCTGGTCTTATTTTGTGTTGCATGATAAACTGTGAAAGTGATGTTGTGTTTCCATCACTTGTCAAAGAGAAACAAAATAGTGTTTGGTCTGATCTTTGTAAATCACATGTTGCAGTGATGATGTGCTTTTCCATCACTCGTTGAAGAAATAATGATATATTGGTCTTGTTTTCGTAGTTTGGGTATTGCATCCATCTTGTTGTACAATTGACCACCGAGTATGTGTTGTAAAATCATGGCAAGTGTGGGACGTTTGGGTCATTAGTTGGTTGTGAAAGTTAAGCATGTAATTTGAAAAACAATGTACTACAGGATGCGAGGTTGCAGGTGTTGGCTCATCGCTTAAGGCTCCGAAGAACAAAGGTGAAGGAGATGGAAGTGAGACCCTTCAGGATGCTTGTGATGTACACAAGGTACATAGAAGTTGTAGATTACTTTTCATGCTTTTGGATGACAAAAAGCTACTCAGTGGGGAGGATTGATCCAACTGGATCTTCAGACATAGTAGCATGTAAAAAGCTTAAAATTCAAGGTGGTGGAAAGGCAATGAACTTGACATCAGATTGAATTGATCGACACTTTGATTCTAACTATGCAAACAACACTCCAATTTGAGTCCGAATGAAGGAGATAGAGGTAGTCAAAATTGGGTTGACTTTCTGATGACTAGGTAGGCTTAACAAAGACACAATTTGGTTATTTTTGGAGGACAGAATCTGGCCAACTCTGGCTCGGTTTCGGGAAAAAATGTTTCCTATTTAAAAAAAACCCTTCGGTCCAAAACCGAAAAATCCAAAAAAAATGTTTGTTATGTAAACAAAAATATTAAAAAAAGGGGGTGGCAGGCCACCAACCCCACCACCCCATAATGTACACATAACAAATATATATTGGTGGAGGGGTAGGCCATGACCCCGCCACGCCACAACTCCCATAAAAAATAAACATAGAGGGGGGGACGAGTTGTCAACCTCGTCGCCATCCACATCACCAAATAAATAAAATGGCAGTGGAAATGGGGGGAGCGGGCTGCCAAGTATGGCGGACCTTCCCCCCAAAATTACATATGAAAATATTGCATGGAAAAAAGGGGAGGGACTAGATTTGATCCTTCGACCCCTCCTCAACCACTTTCCAATTTTTACCAACTACACCACAACATATCCCTTGAAAAATCCACCAACGAATTTGTATTTAAACACAGCTTGCCAGTACATCGAGGGAAAAAGGCAGTGCATGCATTTCAAGATAGAATTTTGCAGGAGTGGCAAAATTTCACTTTGTCAGAATTTGACAAATTTTATATGGTTTCAACACTTCTCGATGCCAAGAATGCAATGGCACTATCCATTTCTCCATCAAATTTCTGCATTTTTCAGCCATTTTCAATATGAGGGTGGAACCATGATTGCTGCAAAAATAGGGAGTGGAACCATGATCCTTGAAATTCTCCTGAGGAGGTAATTTTTCTCCATGTTGTAATATAATCAAATTTATAGTCGTTTTTCATTATTTTCCATAGGGATCACAATGGCAAGGTCAGATTCACTTTTGGAGTTGCAAATTTCTAGGCCACCTATGGAGAAGAATCTTTGAGGAATCTAAAGGCAATCTAAAATATTCCTTGAGCCTTAGATTCTCAACTTCTCATAATTCAAAAATTTGACAGTCGATTTTGCATTATTTGATGCCACAAATCTAATAGTGCATTTAGATTTCTCATTTGCTCATTCTATTCTTCAACCACTTTTCTAAGCGGAATGCAGGTGTCAGCATTCATGTGCGAGAAACCATTTCCATGCGATTGATGCCATGAGATCGATGGTCCGAGCAACTTTAGTAGTTTGACATCCACTTCTTCAAATGGCCCTTGGTTGTGAGGTATATGCAGTGTTTTCATGTACTTCTTTTGCTATGCACTGTGATACACAAATCCTTCTTTTATGTTGATGTGGGATCTTGCTTATTACTATCTTCATGATTCCTACTTGATGTGACATGGAATCGTCTATGTGATGTACTTGTTGTCAAGATTCATCATGTTATGTTTTCAGATCCCTTTTTTGTATGTTGATGGGATACTCATGTTATCTTCATGTATGTTTTGCATTGAGATCCATTTTATGCCATGTTGGCAGGATGCTCATTATGCATGGGTTTGTGTCATATGGATAGGAGTCTTTTGACTGAGAGTTCTTGTAGCAAAAAAGCTCTTCGAACCACTCTTGTATGATAGCAACATCATCTCTATGTACATCACCACCATTGACAACAATTAATGCATTGGCCTACACCATCTTAACACTGGGGCACAGAGTCGTAGTCCCTCCTGGACGAACTCCATTATTAGCAGCTTATGTTTTCATGTGTTGATGATTGACATGTTCCTCTTCTTTACAACATGCAAATGTATTCATTGATGTTATTTTAAAAAAATTCAATTTAACACATCATGAAAGTAAAAGGTCTTGGAAGGGTCCTTTGTCATACCTAGACCCGGATTATACTTTCAAAGAGAGGGAGCGAGATAGAAATGGGATATGAGAGAGATATGTGGAGAGATAGAGTGATGGAGAAGAAGAGAAGGATATATGTAGAGAGAGAGTGAATGGTGAAGAGGAGAGAAACATATATAGAGAGGGGGAGGTGGAGAGATAATGATGGGGGAAAAGGAGGGAGATAATGATAGGGAGAGAGAAAGAGAAGTGGATAGGGAGGGATCTAGAGCTAGATATGGAGAGCGGGTATAGATGGAATAAGAGAGAGAAGGATGAGAATATATGAAGAGAAAAAGATTGATAGGTAGAGGGTGAGAGAAGAGTGTTATTGGGGAGAGAGGGAGAGAGATAATGAGGGAGTTAGGGAGAGATAGATATAAGGAGAGAGGGAGGGAGATATAGACAAGTATGGAAGAAGATATATAGATACACAAACATATATGTAAATGGTAATAAAGATAGGGGAAGTGTGGGGAATGAAAAGAGAGAGAGGGAAGGAGACAAAGAGGGAGGAGATATAGAATGAGTGGATATTGAGAGAGGGGAGAGAGACATGGAGAGAGACTGGAAGAAGAGAGAGATATGGAAGAAGTGAAAGAGAGTTAGAGATAAGGTGTGAGAGAGAAGGAGAGAGGAATAGATAAAGAGAGTGGAGGGGGAAGAAGAGAGAGACAAAATAAGTGATCCAAGTGGATACTAGTGGCCACTTTCCTATTCCACTTGAACCCCCACCATTGTACCATTATTTATTTCAGTTTCCATAAATGTAGCACAATTTACTATTTTTGGTTGTTTTTCAAGTCCTGAACTTTCAGAGCTTTTTTGAGGCCCTAAACAACATTTTTTGGAAAAAGTGAAAATGTGATTCATGGATTTAACTTGCATTTGCACTAGAAAGTTATAGTTTTTTAATAGATATTTCTAACTACCCATCATGTGCATCAAACAAAGATCGTATCCAAAAGTTATGACCCTAGGAAGTTGATGTACCAATTTACCTCAACAAGGTCTATACTTTTGGCACTTCATCACCTAGGGTTAGGTTTTTGGATGTTTAGGCTTTTCCATTATTTCTGAATAAGCAATAGGCCTTCAAGCCTCATTGTAACATAGTTCAGAGGCATGTACCTACCACATCTCTTCTCAGAGATAAGCTACCATTGCCCGAGCTAGTTTATTTCCATTTTATATGTAAGCATATTTCATTTATTTGATATTAATGAAATGAAGTTTTATTTCTATTACATCTATAAGTTTATTTTTTTATCTGTATTATGTTGCTTTCTTGCGTAAGTTAGTATCAATTGTATCAGAGCATTTTTCTTTTTCATTTTTCTTCTTTGCATGTCCCCAACGAGGTTAGGGTATAAGGAGTTAGGGCTCAAACTGGTTGAACCTTTGTAAAGTGGGGGTGAAAAGTAAAAATATGTTACTCTTAAACTTAAAAGAAAGGATGAAAACAAAATAGTGAATTTTGAACGAGTCCTCCTTGTGTGGAAGAAGACTAAAAGAAGGGTGGAAATGCAACAAGGTTAGAAATGAAACATACCTTAGAGCCATTAATGGATTGAAGAGGTAAAACCTTAACTCACAACTCTCTTCAATCTTGTTTTCCCTCCCGCCCTTTGAAAAGTGAAAATATGCTACTGGTAAACTTAAAAGCAAGGATGAAAAAAATAGTGAATTTTGAACCAGAGATCTGAGGTGTGTGTACTCCTCCCTGTGTGGAAGAACACTAAAAGTGGGGTGTAAATGTAGCGAGGTTAGAA
Source organism: Pinus taeda (assembly GCA_000404065.3). NCBI lineage: Eukaryota > Viridiplantae > Streptophyta > Pinopsida > Pinales > Pinaceae > Pinus > Pinus taeda. The sequence continues at coordinate 19,530 of APFE030128254.1, read as the reverse complement.
ATGAAACATACCTGGGCACCCTTAATGGATTGAAGGTCCAATGGTGGGCAATTTGAGGTGTGTGTACTCCTCCCTGTGTGGAAGAAGACTAAAAGTTGGGTGAAAATGCAGTGAGGTTAGAAATGAAACATATTTGGGTTCCATTAATGGATTGAAGATCCAATGGTGGGGTTGGATATCAGTCGGCTACTGGTAAAACCTTAATTCATAACTCTTTTCAATCTTTTTTTCCTCCTCACCCTAAGAAAAGTGAAATATGCTACTCGTAAACTTAAAGGAAGGATGAAAAAAATAGTGAATTTTGAACCAGAGATCTGAGGTGTGTGTACTCCTCCCTGTTTGGAAGAAGACTAAAAGTGGGGTGTAAATGCAGCGAGGTTAGGAATGAAACATGTGTGGGAACCATTAATGGATTGAACACCTAATGGTGGGGTTTGATATTAATCTGCTACTGGTAAAACCTTAATTCACAACTCTCTTCCTTCCCGCCCTGTGAAAATTGAAAATATGCTACTAGTTTTCCCTCCCTCCACCTTACGAAAAGTGAAAATATCAATTAGTTTTCCCTCCCTCCATCTTATGAAAAGTGAAAATTTAATTCACAACTCCCTAAAAAATAATAAATACAATATTTATAGAGTATAGAGTAGATTTGTAGGTGTAATTTAAGTATGTAAACAATTCTAAATAAAATTCAATTTGTTAAATTTTGATTTTGTTATTAACTTGTGAATAGGTTTCATTGCAATACCATGAGCCAATACCATGGATTATTAATACCGCAAGCCCAAAAACCATAACTTATTTCACAACCAAAATATTTTATAACAATATGACAAGATTCTTAACCATGGATATTCACCCCCCCACTTTACAGTGGATATTATTAACTTGTAAAAAATTGGTTTTGTTATAATACCATGGGCCAATACTATGGCTTATCAATACCACATGATCGAAAAACATAACTTATTTCACAATCAAAATATTTCATAACAATATGAAAATATTCTTAACCATGGATATTCATTCTCACTTTACCATGGATATTATTAACTTGGAAATAAACTTTATTACAATACCATGGGCCAATACCATGGCTTATCAATATCACATGCCCAAAAAACATAACTTGTTTCAAAATCAAAATATTTTATAAGAATATGACAGGATTCTTAATCATGGATATTCACCCCATCTTTGTCATTGATATTATGAACTTGTGAACAGGCTTTGTTACAATAGCATGGGCTAATACCATGGCTTATCAATACCACATGCCAAAAAATCATATCTTATTTCACAATCTAAATATTTTATAACAATATGACAAGATTCTTAACCATCGATATTCACCCCCACTTTACCATGGATATTATTAACTTGTAAATAGGCTTTGCTACAATACCATGGGCCAATATCATGCCTTATCAATACCACATGCCCAAAAACCATAACTTATTTCACAATAACAATATTTTAATTAAATTTAAGTTTATAACATTTTTTATTTGAAGCTAATAGGAAAGGGGTTGTAATTATTTTTGAGATATATATAAACCGTCTATCCTCACAACTACTAAAACTATTCCCATATAAATTAAGTTAAGGTTTTAATAAAATTAAAAATGAGAATACTTTTGTATTTAAAGATGTGAAATTTATATAATACAAATATTAGTAAGAACCAACATAGATTTATCTTAACTAAGGATCCAAGTGATGATAACAAGCAAAGTGAAGGGAAGAGAGGAGGAGGGAGATAGTGACAAAGATGGAGGGTGGAGAGAGAGAGAAAGAGAGAGAGAGAGAGAGTGAGTGAGATAAAGAGAGAGTGAGAGAGTGATGGGGGGAGAGAGATAGAAGGAGGTAGGAAGAGACAGAGGGGGGAGAGAGAGGGAGGAAAGAAATAAGGCATAGGGAGATAGAGGTAGAGAGAGAGGGAGGAAAGAACTAAGGCATAAGGAGATAGAGGTGGAGAGAGAGAGGGAGTGACAAGGGATAGATGGATATAGAGAAAGGGAGAGAAGAGAGGAGGGGAGAGAGAGAATAGGTGGGGATAAAGATAGGGAGAGAGGGGAAAGAGAGAGAGAGGGAGGCACAAATATGGAGGGGGGAGAGAGAGAGAGTGATGGGGGGGATAGAGGGAGGTGAGAGAGAAAGGGAGAGAGAGGAATAAGAGAGAGGAGAGAGAGGAGAGAGATGAAGTCAGAGGGGGAGAGATAGGGAGGGAAGAAGAAAGACATAGAGGGAGAAATGTAGAGAGAGAGAGGGAGTGACAAGGGAGTGATGGAGAGAGAAGAGATAGAGGGAAGAGAGAAAGTGTGTATGTTTGAGGGGTGAGATAGAGAGAGGGAATTAGAAGGAGACACATAGATACAAATATATATATTATATAGTATTATATAACCAACCTAGATCCATCTTAACCTAGATCTACCAAACACCAAAAAAGAGATTTGCACATCGAGAGATCGGATCCCTCTCGACGCTTGATAGATCCGGTTTAAGATGGATCTAGGCTGGCTTAATAAGTTTGTAGTTGTATTTGATAAACTAACACTTTTTTTATGGTTATGTTTGAAAACAATTTTTCCATATTTGGTATACTTATCATAATAATAATAATCTAATTTTACTTTAATTTTAAGCTTACCTTTTTTATGCAATGATTTTGTTGTTAGTTTATAGAGATAGACATGTTATACTTTTGGAAATTGAAAAGGAAACATGTGCTCTTAACTTGGTTGTATTGAAAACATTTAAGTGTAAGAAAGAAACATGCCCTCTTAACTTATTTGTATTAGAAACATAAGTGTTCTTGTATAGTAGGTGGGTGCAAACAAGAGAGAGTATATGGTAAGTGTATTAAATAGTTAAAAAACAAATGTTAGTTAAGGAGAAAGTTACTAAAATCTAACAAATAGGCTAGGGTTGGGATATTACTGTTCTGGGACATCTAAAGATGAAGGTACATTTTATGGAGGTGTAGTCTAAGCCCTTGGGTGTAGGGCGCTTATTATGGGTATCTTGGACTTTTGGTGTGTGTTAGTGGTGGAGTGTCCAACCAATGAACAGGCAAAGTTTTTCATTTACAAGATTGGAATCAATCAAGTATTATCCCTCTCTACCCAACTCTAAGATGAGGAGTGTACATAATGGACTTATTATTGTAACAAATTGCAAATATTTGATTATCTTTAAGTTCAAGGGCTTGAAGTGGCTACCTCAACCTACAAATATTTAAAGGAACTATGTGTTTTTCAATTAAACCCTTGTGGTCAAGGAGCTGCAAAAGAGGAAGGCCTTATGGCTATTTTTAAGGGGTTGTAATGACCCTCGTCTTGTGGTAAATATGTAGATATGATACTAATGGTCTTGATCTTAGTACATTCACTTATATAATGTACATATTTTCCTATCACCTTGCATTGTGTAAATATGATAAATATTTTGTGGTTACCCTGATGTACATGTTGAAGTACCACTTGCATGATTATGGGAAACACTTCTTAGTTATCCTTGTGTACATGGGGAAGATCATAATTACTCTATGCGATAAAAATACCTAGTAATATTTTCACATGGAACACTATACAATAAACTTAACCCTAATATCTTAGTGAAGAAAAGGTAACTAACTAGACTCCGGAAGGGTTTTTGGATTGATTGTTAGTGAAACTCATTGCAGTTAGGTGTGGCAATGTGTGGTGAGTGTTAGTGAGTTCTAGGGAAACACAAGGGAGCACTAGGTCAAAATGCATGGAAATGAATGAATAAGAGTGTGTGACAAGGAGTTCTAATGAGTTCCATGTGTTGTAAGAGGGGAGTGACATGGTATGCTAAGAAACACTAAGTCATTCTAGCATGCCAGAGCAACATGCAACCAACATGTGCTAGGTGCCAAGGTGTGCCAAATAGTGCTAGGAAGTGTTAAGGAGTGTTAAGGAAACACAAGGGAGTTCTAGGTGAAAATAATGCATGCAAATGAATGATTAAGAGTTTGTGACAAGAAGTGTCAGTGATTTCACGGTGTGCTAAGGAGGGAGTGACAAGGTATGCTAGGTAGTTCTAAGCCATTCTAGAGGCCAGGGAAACATGACAAGATGTGCTAGGTGCTAAGGTGTGCTAATCCATGCTAGGGAGAGTTATGGAGTGTCAGGGAAAAACAAGGGAGCACTAGTTTCAAATGCATGGAAATGAATGATTAAGAGTGTGCAACAGGGATTGTCAACGAATTCTAGGTGTGCTAAGGAGGGAGTGACAAGGTATGCTAGTTAGTTCCAAGGAATGCTAGAGTGCTATGGCAACATGCCAAGATGTGTGTCAGGGAGTGCCATTAGAACAGAAGGGAGAACTAGTTCAAATTGCATGGAAATGAATAGCTAAGGGTGTGTGATAGGGAGTGTCAGCAAGTTCCAATTGTGTTAAGGAGGGAGTGACAAGGGTATATGCTAGGCAATGCCAAGGCATGCTAGAGTGTTAGGGCATGTTAGAGAGTGGTAGGGTCTATTAGGGGGTGGAAAACCATGCCAAGGAATGCAGGGGATGATAATGTGTGCCATGTAGTGCCAATGGATTGTTATACTTGCCTGATGTTATGGCAAGTGAAGATGTAAACTATGTTGCTCAGTTATTTTATGGGAACTATTGGATGTGAGCCTTGACTTGGTAACTTGTTAAGTGGGATGAGTTAATATTGGACATGAGAAGCCTAAGATGATTTATAGTCCATTAGGGCAACAAGGTATAGTCTAGTTGTAGTAAATGTAACTTGGTAAAGTTGTTGTAGTCGAGGCAGGACTTGGTTGGGTTCCTAAGTATAAAATAAAATAAGGGTAGTTATGAGGGAATGATAATTAAGGAGTGCCATGGCATGCCAAGGAATGAAAGGGCATGCTGAAATATGTCGGATAATGTCAATGCATGTCAAGGAGTGTTTGGGAGTGTTAGGGAGTCATAAGGGAGAACTAGGTCAAAGTGCATGGAAATGAATGAATAAGAGATTATGCCAGGGAGTGTCAGTGAACTCTAGATGTCCCATGGATGAAGTGTGTTAGGAGAATTTCATATTAGGACTTGTTGGAGGAAAGCCTGCGATTATGATAAGAGAATGGAAAATTCAGTTTGAGACAAAGGGAGACTTTGGTCTAGGCACAACACTATTTTTTCAATGGCTTAGTTGGGTTCCCTAGTCACAAAAAAAGTAAGGTTATCTATGATGGCATGAAAACTAGGGAGTGCCAAGGTGTGTAGGGAATTTCATGAAGTGCTAACACATGTTATAAAGTTCCAATGAATATTAGGCATGTCAAGACATGCCAAGTGCTAAGGCATGCCAATGTGTGCTAGGTTCTAGGATGTGGCGCCAACACATGTTAGGGATTGCCAAGGAAACACAAGGGAGGACTTGTTTCAATTACATGTAAATGAACGAATGTGCATGTGTGATAGGGAGTGATAACAAGTTATGGGTGTGCTAAGGAGGGAATGACAAAGTATGTTAAGCAGTGCCAATAGATGATAAAGTGCTAGGAAATCCTACTAAAATGTGACAAGTTCCATGGTGTGACAATGTGTGCCAAGGAGTGTTAGGGAGTGTTAGGGAAACATAAGGGATCACTAGGTCATAATGCATGGAAATGAAGGAATAAGAGTGTGTGGCATAGAGTGTTAGTGAGTTCTAGGTGTGTTAAGGAGGAGTTACAAGGCATGTTTGGCAATGCTAAGGAATGTTAGAGTTCTAGGGTGACATGCTGCCAAGATGTGCCAATGTGTGTAAGGAAGTGTTAGATGGGGGTGCCAAAGAAACACAAGGGAGAACTATGTCAAAATTAATGGAAATGAGCAAATAGGAGTTTGTGATTAGAAGTTTCAGTGAGTTCTAAGTGTGCTAAGGACAAATTGACAAGTATGCTAGGTAGTGTTAAGGCATGCTAGAGGCTAGGGAAACATGCCAAGATGTCATAGGTACTAGGGTGTAACAACACGTGTTAAGGAGTGGTAAGGAGTGCTAGGGAAACATAAGGGAGAACTAGGTAAAAATTCATGGAAATGAATGACTAAGAGTTTGTGACCAAGAGTGTCAGCGATGTCTAGGTGTGCTAAGAGAGAGAGTGACAAGGTATACTATGTAGTGCCAAGGAATGCTAGAGTGTTAAAGCAGTAGGCTAAGATGTGTCATGTGAGCTAGGGAGTGTTAGGGGGTGTCAAGGAAACATAAGGAAGCACTAGTTCAAAATGCATGGAAATTAATGAATAAGATTGTGTGAGAGGGAGTTTCAATGAGTTCTACATGTGTTAAGGAGGGAGTGACAAGGTTATATGCTAGGCAATGTCAAGGTATGCTAAACTACCAAGGCACGTCAAGAAGTGCCACGGTGTGCTAATGAGTGTCAAAGAATTCCAAGGAATGTAGGGGATGTTAATGCATGCCACATAGTGCCAAGTCATTCTAAGACATGTTAGGGGCTATGGCATGTCAAGATGTAAATTGTGTTGCTTAATTGTTTTAGACCAAGGTTAGATGTAATGAGCCTTGTGTTGGTAACTTGTTAAGTGGGATGAGTGAGATTTTACATGAGTACCATACTATGAGTTACAAGTAGTTCTTAGGTGAACAAGGCATATGTTGAATTTCCATGACACATGAGAATCTGGGTTTGGCCTTAGAATTGTTTATGCGAACACACTCAAGTTCGACAACACATCTACTATGTAGAAAAAAATCTTCCATGAAAGAAAAAGTAATGGATTGAATGCACATAGTTTAGGCTTTGCACATCTTCATATGTTAATGCTTATTATTGTGATGTACAATAGCCATTTATATGTCTGGTGTAAGACTCCTCTAGAAATTTCTATCCAACAACAACATCTCTGTGGTAAAAGGTGTATTGTCAGAGGTTGATCCATCAAAAATAGCAACCAAAAGGGACCTTACTATGCACACAGATGAAGAATTAAGAATATTATTATCTATGACTACTGATGTGGAGGTATGGGACAAAATTACACAGGGAATGAACCTTTTTGTTCAACTAATCAAGATCTAAAAAGGAAAATTTGTGATTATATATACATGTGTGATAGTATTTGGAGAAATGCCAACCTAACCCACAAATTTGTTTACATTTTGCTAGAGCTGACCTATAATTGTTCCTAAATTCAATAAACATGTAAAATAAGATTGAATTTTCAGTACAAAATATAAATTGATAGGAACATGGCCAAATTGTGAAAGTGTAAAAATTGATATGGTTTAGATGGACCAATCCCTTTGAAAAGTCTTAAATGTGATAATGAAGGTTGAGCCTCGTTCTAGAATCCCTTTGGGAATCCATCTTAGGAATAGGTGTAGGATGTAACACTTCAGAACAATTTTTGTAGCAGTGATGTCAACACTTTTATAGTGACATGGGGTTGGAGTTGGCCTATCAAAGCTTATTGGTCTACTATGAAACTTCTCTAGGGTGATACTTTAGATGATTTGGAGTACGAGGGCATGATTTGATATTTAGTTTACATTCAAGAAGCTTTGGAAGCTAGATACTACAAAAAAACTCCTTGTTTTGAACAGGGAAGCACATGCCACTAAAGAAAGTAATAGCAAGTACATAGATTTGAAACTCAAATCACATCACTATTTATTACTCTTTGAAGCAAGAAATAATTAAAATTTTCAAACACTACTATTCAATTTTCCTTTAGTCTATAAGGTACAATGGATTTGGAAACATGTACCTCAACTTTCTTAACTCCTAATCATAATACACCTTCCTTGCATGGATAAATAAGACAATTAAAGTCTGCCACTAGTGAATATGATATGAGATATGCAAACATGCTTCCTTAGCTAAGGCTGAGAATTAATAACTAGGGAAGTGCTCCTTTTAACTTTGCATGCAAAAACTAAATAAAGAAAAGAGTTTTGCTACTCGAGGTGCCAGAAACGAATCCACTGCCTAAGCTAAGTGATTTGCCCAGAAAAAGATATTAAGGACTTAGAACTTTGTTGCTTCCTTCAAGAGAGGTGTATGCGAAACAAAACTAAGTTGTCATGCACTATCCTCCAAATTCATTCACCTTTGACAGAAATCTTGTGCCCAAAAAAAGACAAGAGACCATATCCAACAGAATTCGCTGACCAGCCAGAGACCCTTGTGCTCAAACAATGAGATAATAAGGGAATGTAAACTAGGGTGGAATATTTCACCACCAAAATTGACAAGAGATAGAAGGGTTAAAAATTATCAGACCTAATGCTCAAGAACAAATGAATTAATCCACACTTGGTGATAAAAAATGAATTCAATCCTTCTTTATTTATAGATTTTCCAAAGGGGTTTCATATTCTTAAGTGATTGAGTAAACCTTACTCCAAACCCCAAATTTCGGTTTTTTTAAGCCTAGTTTCCCCAAAGCTTGCCCAACAATGGGTATTTTGGGGTTTTTCCCCTTTATGGAGGACTATAGTCTATGGGGATGGATAGGAGATTACGTCCCATTCATCCTCAAAATGTAGAGGATGTTACATGGCACCTAATAAAAGAAACAATACTTTAGTTTAGGAGGTAATAACTAAATTCTTATTTCTTTCCACATAGGATATACATCTTGCAAAAATGATCATGGGGTACAAATACCACAAAAGGCCTAGATCTTACTAGCATTGTCATACTCCAAGAATAAAAACCATTTCAGGTGAAACAAGGTCAATACCAGATACTACAAGCACAAATGAAAAATTCAAAAACAATATACTTATTCAATGAAAGAACGATGAATCATATTAGCACACTTTAAATTTAATAGCTCTTGAGTTGTAGTGTCAATCAAAATTTCTCAAGTTGGATCATAATTATGTCCTTAATGTTGTTTTGGGTCCGATTTGGGGAAAAGGAGGAGCTATTGGTGACAATGGGATGATCAGGCTTTCTAGAAGGGAGCTCTGCTATACTTTTCAACATACAAGCCATTCATTCTAGTGGAGAAGATATAGAGAAGCCTTTAATAAGGACCTTTCCAAGATCAATTTGGAGGAAAATCCATTTTCAAAGCTTAAACATAGTTCTAGATTCAAACAAGAGTATTCATTTTTAAAAACAATTATTAATTCCCAAGAAATTGGAGCCAAGCTAACATGTTGACCATTTATTCTTCTACTGGACAAGGAAGCATTTATAAAATGTCCTTGGCCCTTTGATATAGTATTTGATGTAAATCTATTGATTAGAAAAGTAATAAGAGATGTAGTTTATATTAAGGGAAAGGGAAAAGTAGAGGTCTAGTTAATAATTATCTCTAAAATACTATCAATAGAATCCTAACATATTTGAAATGGAAAATGATAACTCCATGCTTATTTTTTGCTTTAGAAACTTTGCTAATTTACATGATTGAAGCATGTATTCATGCCTTGAAAGAAGCTCACAAATTCTTTTTATATTGGTTGAAGCAAGAAAAATGTGCAAGGTTACACTCACATAGAGGTATGGAAAAAAAGTATGTGGATCTTGTTGTCCCAGACTCCAAACAAAGAATGGAAAAATGGTGAAAAAACCAAGTCAAAAGGTATGTGTAGCTTCTTCATGCAGAGGTAGGTGTTAACTCCACACTCTACAACGAAGGCTTTGCAGCGCAAGCGACACAAAGGTCTGCATGTAGAACTTTGGATTAAAAGGAGTGGAGCTTGATGCTACATGTCCACTATTACCCCACTTTTTGTATGAGTTACAGGAGATAAAAAAATGAGATACAAAGTAGATACTATTGTTATTCAAATTTAATAAAAAATATTATTATGTATTCCTCGACATAAAAGAAACATCTTACATAAAATATTTTCTCCATGAACCTGATTTAAAATGAATCTCTTATGTTGACGCGCCCAGCCACAAATAGAAATGATGTTGATGGGCCAATTTCAATTTAGATTATTCACAATTAGTTTCAATTGTAAGATCTCCTATTTTCAGTTTAGATTTCAGTTACAAGTAGTGAATCAGGACTTGGTGATCAATTGCGATTAATCACGAGTCGAAATCTGCTCGCTCTCCAAACGATTCGATATAAATATTTGTGAGTCAGACTCACATTGACCAAGTTTAACTCATGGTAAATGCAAGTTTGACTTGAGACTTTCCGATTAAAGCAGATTCTAGCGATTGATTCCAATTTATTCAATTTTCAGCCTTGACTCGACAAGCACGAGTTTTTCAAGTTTAGGTATGCCGCCTTGCTAAAAACTAAAAGTTAGTCAATCCAAAATTTATTTCTCATTTTTTAGACCAAAACTCATATGTCGAGACCTTCAGTAGTCAATCACTACTCACTATTACACAGTCCAGACTCAATATCGAGGAACCACCAAGTTGAGCCTAAGTCCAGCCTCCATATTGGGCAGTCACCAATGTGTGCTCTATCCATACTCCATATCGAACCTTGGGCAGTCGCGCGTCACCTTCAGCATGTGTTACCTTTAGGCTTAGCCACTTCACTATTCAACAATCAAGGTACATTGGCACTTGGCTTAAATAACAAGTATATTACTATATTGAATTTTCAATGTCGTTTTCAATGGCAAGTTTCAAGTTTCACTGTTCAGAAATCGAATGTTCGACATATTCCTTTGGTTATTTCTTTTCAACCCTATAAATGGGGCTTAAATAGATTTTAAAAATACATTAAGAAATGGTTTCATACCAACCATCAACAGAGTCGTCAAGTATTCCTTCCTTGGTCGATGTCTTGCCGACCTCAAAGGCTTTAACCATGAATTCACAACTTTGGGTATTTTTGTTCTTCCAGAATCTGTTTTGCTGTATTGGTTTGTTGTGCCCTACAACAACCCCCCATTTCATATCATTACTATTCCAAAACCATAATATGAAATGGGTCCCTTTTTAATTTTTGTTTTTAAATTGGTATCAATTTAAAGTTCTATTTCAAAAAGGCCCAAAGAAATAAAAGAAAACATTACTAAAAGGCCTTTTCAATAAAACCAATAAAAAACCACAACGTAAAACGATTTATCTTTATCATTGTGATAAAGCGATCGCAAGATCGCATATCGCAATGACAAAGAGAACACAACTTAGGAACATCTTGATTTCCGCTGATGGGAAGTCGCTATCAGATATCGGCAAAGCATAAAGTAACACAATTAAACAATCCCTTGCTCCGATGCGATGCGAAATCGGCAATCAGCGATAATTCTTAAACGCAAATAAGCTTCATCTCGCCCTGATGCGATGCAATATCGCTATCGGCGATCGGCGACTCACCATGCCCACATTCTAAACTCCCTCACTTGCTACTCCCGACGCGATGCGATATTGCTATTGGCGATCGTGGATTCCAAATGGAACCAAAGCAATGACTTAGGATTTTCCCGATGCCCGATTACAAAAAAGGTAAAAAGCACAGTTTTCAAAGTAAAAAATCATAAAGGTAGTTTAATACGATTTATTCGTAATTAAGGAAATATCTTTTGAAAAGCCTCTCATCCGTGTTCAACCGCCAAATTGCCCAAGGGATGCTTCAAATAAATCATTCAGCCATTAACCGAAGTGACTGGTATTAATGAGATTGACAGGCCTTAATGACCATTTAATGAAAACAACAAGCTTGCGATCTATTCACAGATTTGATCCGAAAGCCATCTTAAGTCAATCAATCACCATGAATGCATCAAGATATACATATCTCAGTCTATTCAATTCATGTTATTTTTTCCTGTATTACGCATATCTTTTGCTCTGTGCAGGATTCTTCCACAGAGACAGATTTGAGTGGAATGGGAAAGAAGTCCAAAAAGACTACAATGCCTACTGCTTCGCCAGCCACAGGGCAATCTGTTGTTGATTCAGGCGGTAAAAAGAAAGGGCTTATATCAGATACGACGTGCCTGGGACTTACCAGAGCCACTTGGCAAGGAACGTATAATTTGATTGAAGCCGAAGAGCCGAAGGTGACCGGGATACAAGTCTCATGCGATAGTACCAGCAAATCTGAGGCCAATCTAAAAGACTTGGCCAATTCCTTTCTGCACAGAATAGCGGCACGGGAGAAAATTCTCCCATATACGGATGTGGTAAGGTGGGCAATCCAAGAGATCCTAATTACTGACAGAATGTTCAGCACTGCAGATGGGAGGATTTTCGGTTCTTTTCGAGCCGCAGATCTAAGGCAAATGTATCATCTACCGGCAGAAGAGAAAGAGTATAACACGAAATTTCTGGAGAGGTTCCGAGCAGAGAACAAGACCGAGTCTGGACCAATTCGAGGCTAGAGACAAAATCCAGCAAAGCATAAGCACGAATCCTCGGGTAAGTACTCATTCGACTCTCTATGTTCTCCTTACTGCTATGCTGGAATTATGTTGTGTAGGCTATGGGGATTACATGACTCCGCCAATTTTACCATAGAAATGGTCCCTTTAATGGAGGCGGCATGTAGTGGCGAGATTATGGATTGGGTAGATATATTATCCGACAAGTTAGCCAAGGCCATTCTTAATTTCAGATTTAATTCTCGCGTCACAGAGAGGTTCATTCCGCCATTTTATTACAGTGCCTATGTGTTGGATGTTTTATGTTTTAATTCTGACTTTCCTATGTTCGGATGGAGGTGGACGTCGCAAGACCCCACACCCATCCACATATATCATCAAAAGTTGTGGAATACCAACTACAAACACCACCTGTATCAAGTATGCAACGGTTTCATGTTGCCAGTTTATTACTCCATTTTTGATAAGCCTGCCCCGAAGATTTCTGAACAAGCGGGGGTAGATTTAACCGCAGTAGCAAGTTGGTTTGGAGAGGAGAAATTATCCTACATTAGAGTTTTTGGCAGTCAGGCCAGGACCCATGTGCTTCCACTATACATCCCTGATAAGTTACTTGCCAAGGAAGTAGCTTATCAAATCAATGGCGATGGGGTTACTCAGACCCTGAAAAAAAGAAAAAAAGCATGTCTGGCCCTCCTTTCCCCTGCGAATTGGAATTTATACCCTGCATGATATCAAACATGCAGAGAAGGAAGATGGGAAGATAAATTCGCTGACTTTGGCTACTCTGCCAAGCAGGCAGTATGATCCAAGGAAAATCGCTTACAATGCGCTCGACCAGGCCAAATTGGCCAAGGTCGAGCACAAAGAAGATAGGATCGAGGATTTGTTTGCATCAGCCGAATCACTATATCAAGTTAAATTGCTTGCCAGAAATGTATACAACGATGAGGCGCTAGCTGAATTTAACAGAAATAGAGAACAGAGGTTGCAAACTCTGCCTCTAGACCTTTTAGCGACTACTCCAATGACGAAAAAATGAAGCGATCCTGAGTAGCGAAGTAATACACCACCTCCTACTACATCAAAGCAGCAGGAGGAGGTGCATAATCATAGGCAGGAAGAAACCCAGGTGAAAGCCCAAGAAGAGAGCAGCTCAAAAGTTAATGATGATACACAAATTTATCTGAATTTGCTCCAGCAATGGCAGCAATTCAACTCAATCATCGACAACTTAGAGTGCTTGAAAGATGATGAGGTTTCTAAAGAGGGCGACACACAGGAAGCGACATCAAAACAGGTTTCGAGCGAAACCAGCGACCTACCCAAATCAAAAGAAACAAAAATAATTCCTAAGGATCCATTGGGCGAAATCATTTTGCAAATTGAAGAGATTCCCCCCTGGGATGTATTCTATAGCCCAAAGCATAAAGTTGTTGTAAAGTGACAGAGGAAAAGGAGAAGGGTTGATCAACCTTTTCTATTCCCTGAATTAACAGTGACGGGCAATGTTGTGTGGAAAGAGGAATTTGACCCCTCCGATGACTTAGCCAAGCTATCGCAATACGCTGGAGCATATTCGGCGGCGACCATTGATAAAGCATCGGAGGTGAGCAGTTTATTGAAAGCGAAGGATCAAGACATCTTTTCGCTACATGCGCAATTATCGGAAGTTCAGCAGAAGGCAGAACAGGCGAAACAGGAATTGCTAGTACAGCAGCAGAACAATTATCAACTGACTAAGAAATTACAAGAGGAGAAATAGAGGATTGACGAGAGCGCAATCCAAAGGTAAAAGGAACTATCGGCAGCATTGGAGCAATTAAGAATATCGACTGAGGGAATGATAAAAGCTAAAGATGAGCAAATCGCTCAATTGTCAACTCAAATTGAGCAAATGAAAAGGCTCCCTCGGGTAGATGAATTCAAAGCAGAAGTGCTTCAATTAAATAAGGCATTGATTAATCAGGTTAAGCTCCTGTGTCAGCAAATTACACAGGCAGAACCATTGTGCGAGTTAGTAGCATCCATAAGCGAAAAGGTAGAAAAGGCAAGCACCGATTTAGATCAGGCCAAAGAAACACTGACAAGTTTTCTAGAATGGCAAGATTCCGATTAGGGCCAAGCGACTAATCTACCAAGAATTCTAGAATCGCACAAAGAAATACTATTCACAGAATGGCAATCACAGTTAATGAAGGTAGAAAGAGCGATTTTTAGATGCAAAGCAACCACTGGTAATTTGGTTGAATTAGTAAATAATACGCTTTATTTGTCTAATATGATTTCCCAATGTACTCCAGGCCAATTAAAAACAACGAAGATGTTGGAGCATTCATGCTACCCGGAGCTGGAGAAAAATGGAAGATTAATCGCGGGGATCAACAGTTTAACATGGGATGCCTATTGGTTCTTCTTAGTGAAGCCATACAGCCAAAGAGTCACCTTAAAATGCCTTACAGATGCTATCGGGTATATCATACCCGACATTCAGGATCCCACCTTTGCTGCCCAATTTAGCTTGTGCCTCAATAGACCGCCAGAAGTGGAGCCGATGCTTGCGATAAGCCAGCTCAGGTTTAAAGGCAAACAACCTGAGTCATGATTCACATCGCCGACTGCCAGATCGCCCCAAGGAGATAGATCGCATTTACTAATGCCAATTTAGTAGGATTTTATTTCATAGATTTTTTTAGCTTAGTAGTATTTATAGACCCTTTCATGCATTTAGAAAGGGTCGTAAGGTTTTGTATATGACTAAAACCTAGAAGTTGCACTATTGTACTTCAGGGATATTCTTTTATGAAACTGGACCAATTATTCTGAGTTTAATGAGGAAATTTTTTTATGCAAATGTGCACTACTGTCTTTGTTTAAAAGCATTTCTGTGTTGAAGGAATAATTGTGAATAACGATTGATATCTGGGATTGACTAGCAGCTCACATGGTACTATTATCTGCGTCTGTACTCATTCCTGTTATATGAATTGTTATTTAAATCGCTCTTGCTATTATCGCTTATATATATATTTGCTTTTCGCAGCATCCTTTATGCATCCCACTATTGGTTGTTTATAGCATGCTTCTCTTTCAATCGTATATATGTATCGATGATATAAATAGTGAATGCAGTAATTTGTATTAATCACTTCATTTTGACTATTCATATGAAGTAATCTTTGAATGATTGAATTATCTGTTATTTTACAGAGTCATCTATATGCCTGTTAGATAGATAAGGATTATTTAACGCTGCATTCCGAATGAATAAGTTGTTCCCAGGATTAGTATTAGTTTCCCTATTTTTGCCAATAGAATAAGCTAATCGCCTATCATCAAAAGCAAACTATTCATCACCCATCCATCCCTTTTATTCATTATCAGGAAACTGGTCCTGTTATCTCCAGTCGGAGCCACCATCCCAAATGGAAAAGGAGGTATACTAAGGTCCGGACCGGGTGGTTATCCCCCAATGTTGTTGCAACGATTTTCGAGGCCTCAAAATTTCTGGCGATAGAAGGAGGGCCATCCGCTATGAATGGCGAGTAAGCCAATGCCTACAAACCATTCAAAGAGTAATTCACCCTCCACCTCTCCTCAGACATCTTGTTCACATTCTGAATCTCCAGTATCTAGACGAGACGAAGAATAATCAACCACTACTGCTCAATTACATCATACTTCAGAACACTTAAGTCCAGAATCCCCTGAAGTTCAATCCATCATCCAGAAACTTCAAGGCTTCTCAATTTCGCCTCCTAGATCTGAAGTATCACAAGGCAGTCAGACTTCAGAATTTCGCTTACCCCCTCATCTTACCAGACACAAAAGTGAAAAGCTAGGTATTGAACCACCCGAGTTTCCTTTACCCGAAAGGAAAAGGATTAAAAAGACCGCTGAAGGTTCTGGTAGCAAAACCTTTTCTCCATCATCTTCCATTTCATCATCACCTGTGCAAAGTCAAACACCCACTTCACCACTACATATCGTTCTTCACCCAGGGACTTCATCTCAAACATCACAATCTTTTCAGTATGTACTTCTACCTCCACCTCAAGCACCTGGAACACCACAGGCAATCGTTGGTACTCCTAAAATGGCTCAAAGACCATGGAGAAGTCCTGGTGCAGTCACCATGCCTGCACCTTTACATCCGTTACCCGATTACCCCGAAAAATGGCTACCCAAGTTCAATCCAGATGCTATAACTTTGGCAGAAGAACACATAAACAATTTTATGTTATTAGTCAATCTAAAGGGAGTCACTGAAGAAGATGTGGTAGTAAGATTGTTTCCCTATTCACTGCAAGGATCTGTAGGGTCTTGGTATTTTTCCTTGCCCTCTGGATCCATCACAAGTTGGAATATCTTCCAGGAACAATTTCTCACCAAATACGGCGATGACAGATCCTTAGCTACACTTGTCCATGCCCTTTCCAATTTAAGGATCAAGTCAAGAGAACCCATTAAGGAGTTCAACTCTCGATTCAACAAACTCTTAAACAAAATCCCCACTGATGATAAGCCAAGCGAACAAGTTAGAAGCAAGTGGTATATCACTTCCTTGCCTTCGAACATAGCCATATTTGTGGATAGGGCTAAACAGCCTACATTGGCCGAAAACATGAAGGAAGCACTCGCTGTGGTAAAAAGTGTAATCGCCTTGGAAAAGAAAACTGCCCTGGAAGAACGAAAATCTAAAATAGTGTCCTTTAAAGATGACTCAAAGAAAAGGATCACTAAGGATCCATATGACATGGAGGGCCTTCAAAAAGTCCTTAAAACCATGTTGAACGAAATGGTTGAGATCAAGAAACAAGTATCAGAATCCTCAACGAAGAAACCATATAGGAATTTCAAGAAACCCGAGTCTAAGCCTCCAAATGTTATATCATACGCAGACTCGGATCCTGAGGAAGAAGAAGAGGAAGGAACAACTACACCATCTGAAGAAGAAGAAGAGGAAGTAGTTGAATGTCATGGGATGTGGGACTTTATACTCCCTAATTCCGATACTGACGCTGAGCAAGAAGCCTTTCCTGTCACTACAAGGAGTAAAGCTACTCCCGAACCTATTCAAGCTAATCCAAAGAAAAAGAGTGCTGGAACCAATACTGCAAAGGAAAAGGTACCCACAAGGAAGCCAACCAAATTAAAACATCAACAAAAATTACTACTCAAAGAACTTAATGTTGTTCCTTCTTCACCTCTTCCCACCACTAAAGCTGCAAGCGATTCAGGACAACCACCTTCTGGTAGAGTTGAGGCAACTGACACAATCCTTATTGGAGATAGATCAAACTCCCATACCCCTCCTTTCCTCTTAACTTATGAAATTTACAATCGAAATCTACACAACTGCTTAATTGATTCTGGGGCATCCTCGAATATAATGCCTACTTCAGTTTGCTCTAAACTGAATATAGAACCCCAAAAGTCTTCTATTCACATTGTGCAGTTAGATAGAACTAAGGTTCAAGTTCTAGGGGAAATAAACTCTGTAACGATCAGGTTATCGACGGATCCACGAATAGTCCAAAGGATTGATATTCTAGTCGCCGATATACCTGAATTCTATGGGTTGATTTTAAGCAGGGATTGGTCAGAAAAACTCCATGGGTATATCTCCACTGATTGGTCCCATATGTGGCTCCCCTATAAGGGCAAGCCCAATCAAATAAGGATCGATCAGGAGAAACATATGACCCACATTGTTACAGAATTTGAACAAGAAAATCAACCAGTCGCGTTCAACAACAATATCCTAGGAAATTATTCTTCCAAGTCATTTTTCGGCAATTACATTTCCCAACCATCTCCTTTCTCAGTTAACAATTACGCATCGCAAATTGAAAATTTTTCACAGACCGATAGGTCTAAATGTGTTAATGTTACTGAGAATGTTGTAACAAAAATTGTAGATAATTCATTATTTTGGTCTTATATTTTGATGGATCTAAGTCCAGTGAAGGATCAGGAGCAGGATGCATTTTGGTCAGCTCGCAAGGAGAAAAAACAATGTTGTCTTGTAGATTAGAATTTGAATGCACCAATAACACAGCCGAGTACGAAGCGTTAGTCCAAGGACTGTACAAAGCGATCGGCCTCAAAGTTCAATACTTAAAGGTCTTTGGCGACTCTGAGATTATTGTTAAACAGGTAAGGAATACAATTCATTTTCTTTTGAACCATCTCAAGCATTATCAATTGCTGGTACAAGAGCTCACTTCCCATTTTTTAGCATTCAATATTTCTTCCATTCCCAGGTCGCAAAATTCGGCAGCCGACTTGCTAGCCAATGTCGCTTCCAAGCTGCTCCCTTCCGAAGACTATAGTCTAGATAGGTTTTCAGTAGAATTACTTTTTAGGCCATCCATTCCTGGCAATGTAACCAATTGGAGAGTGTTTAACCACGATGATGACATTTTACAATTTCTGACCTCCGAAAAATCCTACGATAATCAAATCATTGAGGAAGACGAGCATGATACTAAAATGCGAGGTAAACATGAGGAAAACTCAATCCCTAAGCGCGTAGTGAAGCTCGAAGACCTTTATGATATTAAAGACAGGTTTAAACCTGTGTCTAATACAAAGCTCCAGAGCTCTACCTTAAGGTTTGAATTAATGAACCTTGGCACTGAACAGAATCCTCAAAACATTAATTTAGGATTAGGACTTTCCATAAAGGAAAAAGAAGCATTCATTAGTCTGTTACGAAAGAATAAACATGTTTTCGCTTGGAAATATGATGATCTAAAAATGTATGATACATCTATTATTCAGCACACTATCCCAATGCTTCCCAAACAAAAACTAGTTCAACAAAAGCTGAGAAAAATACATCCAAACTTAGAGGGTCAAATAAAATCGGGACTCAATAAACTCTTGAAAGCTAAGATTATTTTTCCTGTACGACACTCAGACTGGGTCTCCAATATGGTACCAGTCAGAAAGAAAAATGGCGACATAAGGATTTGTATTGATTTCATAAATTTAAATAAGGCAAGTCTAAAAGATAATTTCCCATTAGCCACTATGGAGCAGATACTCCAATCAGTGGCAGGCTCAGAGTTAATGTCCTTCTTGGACGGGTTTTCAGGGTATAACCAAATTTTGGTCCACCTCGATGACCGACTCAAAACCACATTCAGAACAAAGTGGGGAACATATGCATATCAGAAAATGCCTTTCAGACTTATTAATGCAGGAGCCACTTTTCAAAGAGCGATGGATAT
>APFE030128238.1:0-10373 GCA_000404065.3 Pinus taeda | reverse complement strand
TCCAAGGCAACACAGATAATTTAGCATCTGTGGCATAGTTTGGACTTGATAGCCATAAAATAGGTTTGAATGTTGCAAAATAAGTTGGAAAATATGAATAGTTATAAAATAGGTTTGGTTGTTGTAAAATAAGATGGAAAATGTGAACCAAATTAGCAACTTAATTCCACTTTCAACCAATATTTCCTTCATATAATGGATTGTTAGACGTATCTTTCTCTCACTCAAGGACATTCTTTGTGATAGTTCTACTATGGGTATATCTAGAACTCGGTTAACTATACCATTCCTCTCTAGCTAGGACATTCTTAAAAGCTCAAGAAATATGTGAAGTATGGTTTACACAGGAACTTCATGAGCCTAAAGCTATTGGAAAATTGTAACAAAGACACATAACTTGCTTTCACTTTCCTCTTGAGTGAGATAGTTACCACTAAATTTTCAAGTTCTTTTTTTTGGCCCACAAGATCATTGGGGAGATACTTCAATAAAAGCGTTGCTAGATGGAAAATATATGTCCTTAAGTGCTCATTGTACTCTGTATTTACCTTTTTAAATGGATCAAGCATCCTTTCAATGATAGTTTTTATAATAGAAGGACCAAAAACATGCCCATTTTGACCCTTTACTATTGGGTTGTTAGTAGTTACTTGTTATGAATGGCCAAACACCTAAGTACTATCTCTAAAGAAGAGGACTTCCAAATATCTTGAAACATCCTTATAAGTAGGATTTGTCAAAGCATATAATCCCTTTTTCATTTATTAAATGTTAACATGGAGAATTTTTATTCAAAAACATTTTTTGAGTTGCAAAATGTGCATTTGCAATTCATGAAATCTAGTTACTGGCTTGCGTTTAAGAAGACATGAGATGTTTCTCTTGAAATCTTGAAGTGGGTTGAAGTTTCTCAACTATATGTATTTGCATATCTAATCATTCTAACAATCAATACAATTTTGTTATTAATGTATGTCTTTGTAAAATCATGGGAGTCTTCATTCATGTGATTCAATCATTATATGTTTCATCCTCATTCATGGGAAGAAAATGAATCAAGGTTAGAAAACATGAATCAAAAAGACTCTTTTTCCCCTCTCTAGTGTTTTTATAACAAAAACTGCAAAGTTCCATTGAATCAGTTGAGCTAATCTCAAGTGAAATATGATGAGAAGTAACCACTGCAAGATGTTTCTGAATCAGTTCCTCGACCTTGGGTTGCATTACTCTTATGTCTAGTATTGTATTCATAGCATCTAATGGAAATTCATCAAACACCATTTTTAACAAAGTACATAATTATTTCCCTATATTCAACAGCTTGTCGTTGAAACAAGGTTTTAGTAGTTGAGTTACTTGTTGAACATTGTTTTCAATAAATTGTTGTGGTTTCTTTTCTAAAACCTTACTCATGAAATCAAGGCCCTAAAAAGGAACTGTTAAAGGATCTTTGTTTTTCCCCAGAGGTTATGTACTACCAAGTAGCCTTTCTAAAGCCTATGCTAGTAGTGTGAACACCTATTTTTATATTACAGAGTTTTCTTTGTCTTTGGGTTATGTAAACAATGAAACCTTTATAAGAAAGCTAATGATTATTTCATGCATTACAACATTTGGTTTGTACTCTACATCATGTTGACCAGCTAATACTAATGTACTAATATTTGTTCTAAGAGTACCACCAGGAATATCATACAAAAATTAGGAAGGACCCTTTCTATTTTAACTATCTTAGTTAAGGAATTTGGAAAGCCTAACGCATCAAATGTATGTTTTGCAATTACTATTACTCTAGTCATGTAACCTCCTGCAGCAAGAGTCAAAATTTGCCTATCGATAGACTAAAAATGCCCCTCTGTATCTAATGCTGCCTTTTCTTCTACTTGATGTCGTTTTTCCCTTCAAACAATAAGCCCAAAGAGCTCTATAGGTTGATGTCAATTATTTGTAAGAGTGTTCTGATGTAGTCCAAAGGGAGAGATAATTTAGCATCTATGGCACAATTTGGGCTTGATATCTATAAAGCAAGTTTCAATGTTGTAAAATAATATGGAAGATGTGAACCAAATTAGCAACTGAATTCCATTCTTCAACCAATATTTCCTTCATATAATGGATCCTTAGAGGTATCCTTCTCTCTCCGAAGGAAATCCTTTTGATAGTTCTAGTATGAGTATATCCAGAGCTCGGTTAATTATGCCCTTACATTCTTAAAAAATCAATAAATATGTGAAGTGTTGTTTTCACATTAACTTCATGAGCCTGAAGATATTGGAAAATAGTAACAAAGACACATGATTTTTCTCTTGAGTGACATAGTTTACCACTAAATTTTCAAGTTCTTTTTTTCGGTCCACAAGGTCACTGGGGAGATACTTCAGCAAAAGTGTTGCTAGATGGAAAAGCTCTATCCTTAAGTTCTCATTGTACTCTGCACTTACCTTTTTAGGTGGATCAAGCATATTTTCAAATATATTTTTTATAATATAAGGACCAATAACATACCAATTTTGACCCTTCACTATTGGGTTGTTATGAATGGCCAATCACCTAAGAATTGTGTCCAAAGAAGAGGACTTCCCAATACCTTTGAACCTCCTTATAAGTAGGATTTCTTAAAACATATGAGCCCTTTTTCATTTCTTAAATGTCAGATTTGAGTTGCAAAATGTGCATTTAGAATTAATGCAATCTAGTTACTAGTTTGCATTCAAGAAGACATGGGATGTTTTTCTTGAAATCCTGAAGTGGGTTGAAGTCTTCGAACTATTTGCATTGGAATCTCTAATCATTGTAACAATTAGTATAATTGTGTTGTTAATCTTCGTCTTTGTACAATAAGGTGACCCAATCCTTATAGTAGCGCAAAAGGTATGAATTTATGTTGCAAGTGCAGAGGTTTCCAAAATTGGCTTAGGAGAAATGTATGGACCTTTATCAAATGAATTCCTACTTGGAAAGACCATGAAAATTTTTCCTCACAAAAAGGACTAGCTCTCCACTAAGTCTGACAGTGTCATGATAAGAGGTGTTCTACGTGTTAAAGGTTCAGCAAAATATAGACACAAAGCTTGTGAAGATGGACTAAAGTGTCTCGATGATATCATTCCTATTTGTAGCATATGAGACTCCACTCAAGAAGTGTTAAATATAAGTAAATTTCAACATAAAATAATGGTCTAGTTCATTGAATCCTACATAAGGCCTCCAGAATTTTTCAATGCTGACAAGATGCACTCATTATGCTCCTATATAGTAGCTGCCAATTCTATGGAGCATTCCTTCTCATATCCATTTCTAAAAGGAGTGAGGCTAGTGCTAAACCGAAGGTCATTGGAAACCTCAGCTGCAAAGTCTGTCATGGAATCACCAAGGAAAAGAGAAACTACATCATATATGCTTATTGACTCAACGCATACCTACCTGAGAATATCCTTGCCTGAGAAAATCAACCTAAGGTACCAAAATTGCATGTTTGATGAAGGGAAGACCAAGGCATATTTTGTGGTACTTGGAAGTGGAATTGGAGGACCTTGTGCTACAAGCCTTAAGACCAGATATGGGCAAGATGTTTGGGTTTCAAAAATTCATGACTTACTTGTAGGAGAAACACACTCATGTGCAATCAAATTCTATAAATTTTACTTAGGCCCATCTTCGTTTTCTACCTTTTCATCTAGAGGACCCCAAGCAAATCCTCTTTCTTAGGTTTTGGATACTTTAGGTGAGTCTCCTCGATGTGTTTTATATGACTCCTTCGATTTAAAGGATACATTTATATGTAGTTGGTTGGATCTACATTATTTTCTACCTCCAGGATTAAAAGTCAATGGTACACTAGCTACAAAAATTATATATATGTTTGCAGAATGGTATAAGCCAGGTGGTCGAGTTGTTGGTATCAAGCTGACAAGTAGGCTTTCCATAAACACAAAGAAGGTTTACATTATTAAGGCATCTCTATCTACAGTTGCATTGTGAGATATACATCTGGAAAAGTGCAAGAAACACCCCAATGTGACTCTTTCAAGCATCTCCATCTTGGTTTTGAGGCAAGTGATATTCCAAAGGACCTAGATCTACATCACATTATTATAAATGACTAGAAGCTAGGTGTGGATGCTCAGCCGAAACTTATGGTTGTCTCAATAGCGAGTATGGTAAGTCCAAATTTAGCACCTAGGTGGAAGCATGTACTTCACACATACACCCTTGGATCAAAGCCATATGATTTGTGGGATGGATTAGATCATAGAAGTGTAGAATACAACAAGCTCAAGGTTGATCACTTTGAGGTCATGAGGAGAGTTGTTGAAAGTGTACTCGAAATTGGTTTTTCTCAAGAAAATTGTGAGGTGAAGTTATTGGGTACACCATTAACACACCAACAGTTCCTTCAATGAAATGGAGGTACATATAAGCCTGCAATTTGCACGGGTGAAATTCCTCACATGGGAGTTTTTGACTTGGGGAATAATGAAACTATAAGAGAATATAAAGGCAATGTTGGTATTGAAGAACATCCAAACTTCAATATTCAACCATGTGATGATGAGATTAATGAACCTCTTAGACTTGATAGTAATCATGTGCTCCATCCAATGATGGCAAGGCTTCGTCAGAAGGTTGGACATGTGAAACCGAATTTCAACCTCTAAAATGGCCAAATATATGTTTTTTGAATATTCAGCAGTCTTATGGGGTTTCTTAAAAATGAAATGGGAAGATACTTCTTATAAAAAAAAAAAATTGGAAATCAAACAAGTAAAAATGTAAACACTACAGTCCTCTAGGACTCTATTTGAAGGTCTATCATTGGTGGTATCTAAAGGAGATCATTTGTTTATAATAGGTCCAAGTGGAAATGGAGAAACATCCATATTGAAAACTATTGTTGATATATGGTTCTTGGGTTAAGGTGTCATTAGACTCCATACAAGACATAGCAATGAAGAACCTGATACATCTATTGAGAACGTTACAACTATGCCACTATTAAATAAGTTTATGGATGATTAGTTGAAAGAATAAAGCATTACCATGTCTGGTTTATTGGAAGAAGTTGTCAAGTATACTCAATTACTTAGGCCATGTTGTGATATTGATCCCATGGCAATAGGCCATTATAATGCAGATTTCGTGAGGTGGAAAATCCAAATTGTAAATGAAGAAGTATTTCTATTGAATCAATATCCAATTCCTCAGTCATACCATAACTTTGAGGCACAAATTTATGCTGAGAATGTTCTTAAAAGATTCCTACTAGCATCTAGATCTCTTAAAAAATACTTCCCTTCACCCATATCAACAAAGGTTGGAATTGAGGCAATAATTAAATAAATGGATATATTCAGTGTACCTTATGACCCAATCATAACTAAACTATCAGCCCAACAAGGAAATCGAGTAGCAATGTGGGCTAAATTAGAGGACCGCCTATCAAAGCTTCAGATTGTTGGTGTACTAGCTAATGTTATTTTACTCCAAGGCCTTGTTAGTCAATGTACCCTTTTAAATGGCCACATTGAAACAAATTTAATCAATGGGCACCTCATTAGAAATTTGCTTCCTAACTACAATGAAACATTAGTAAATTGTGACTTGAAGGATGCTAGAATTGGTGCTTCTTTGACTATTGTGTGTACTCGTGAGTGTGAAAATATAGAAGGGAAAGGTCTCTCTAAAGGGAGATGGGGTTCAGTATGTTATGATGCTCCAACTTTCCAAATTAACCATAAATAGGAAAATGGAAGAATTAATAAGGACTCCATACTAGTGGGAATTTTTTTCATACATGGGAAGAATACATACTATCGTGAGATTGAAGATAGAAAGTACTTTGTTTTCTACATTCATGATTAAAATTCTTTGGTACACTAGCTACAAAAAATGTATATATGTTTGCAGAATGCTATAAGCCATGTGGTCGAGTTTTTGGTGTCAAGCTGAAAAGTGAGCTTTCAATAAATGAAAAGAAGGTTCACATTAGTAAGGCATCACTATCTATAGCTACATTGCCAAATACCTATCAAGAAAAAGTGCAAAAAATTCCCCAGTGTGACTCTTCCAAGCATCTCCATCTTGGTTTTAATGCAAGGGATATTCCAAAGGACCTAGAACTATATCACATTATTATAAATGACTAGAAGCTAGGGTTGGATGCTTAGCCAAACGTTCTGGTCGTTTCAATAGTGAGTATGGTAAGCCCAAATTTAGCACCTAGGTGGAAGCATGTACTTAATATATGCACGCTTGGAACAAAGCCATATGATTTGTGGCATAGATTGTATTGTAGAAGTATAGAATACAAGAAGATCAGTGTTGAGCAATTTGAGATCATGAGGAGAGATGTTGAAAGTGTACTTGGAACTAGTTTTTCTCAAGAGAAATGTGAGATGAAGTTGGTGGGTACACCATTAACACACCAACAGTTCCTTTAGTGAAATGGAGGTACATATAGGCCTACAATTCGCATAGGTGAAGTTCCTGGCATGGGAGTTTCTGAGTTGGGGAATAATGAGACTGCAAGAGAAGATAAAGGCAGTGATGGTATAGAAGAACAACCAAACTCCAACATTCAACCATGTTATGATGACAGTAATGAAACTCTGAGACCTTATAGTAATCTTGCACTCCATCCAGACTATGGCAAGGCTTAGTCAGAAGGTTAGACATGTGCAACTGAGTTTCAACCTCTAAAATGGCCAAATATATATTTTTTTAAAGATTTAATAATATTATAGGGTTTCTTCATAATGCAATGGGGCATATACTTCTTATAAAAAAAAATTGGAAATTAAATAAGTGACAATGAAAACCCTTCACTCCACTATGAATCTATTTGAATTCCTATCATTAGTGGTCACTAGAGGAGATCATTTGTTGATGATAGGTCCAAGTGGAAATAGAGAAACATCCTTGTTGAAAATTATTGCCGATACATGGTGCTTAGGTGAAGGTGCCATTAGACTCCATACAAGACATAGAAATGAAGATCTTGATAAATATATTGACAATGTTACATCTAGGCCACTATTAAACAAGTTTATGGATAATTACTTGAAAGAAGAAAGCTTTACCAAGTCTAGTTTCTTGCAAGAAGTTGTCAAGCATACTCAATTACTTAGGCCATGTCATGATCTTGAGCCTATGGTGATAGACCATTATAAGGAAGATTTCATAAGGTGTAAAATTCAAATTGCAAATGAAGAAACCTCTCCATTGAATCAATCTCCAATTCTTCAGTCAAGCCATACCTTTGAGGCACACATTTATGCTGAGATTATTCCTAAAATCTTCCTATTAGCAGCTAGATCTCTTAAAAATACTTCCCTTAACCCATATCAACAACGGTTGGAATTGAGACAATAATTAAAGAAAGGGATACAGTTAGTGTACCTTATGGCCCAATGATAAGTAAACTATCATCTTACGAAGTAAACTGAGTAGCAACATGGGTTAAATTGGAGGATTGTTGGGTTGTGTTATATTCTTTCCATGACTAACCCACGTAGCTAACCGGGGGGTTAGAGGGGGAGCAGAGCCCCCCCTTTGTTGCACCGATTGCATAGAGGGGGGTCATACGGGGTTTGAGGGGTGTAGCTAACCCCACTCTATGGGGTCCGGGGTAGCGCCTTGGAAAATTTTGGTTTTGGAACCTATGTTAGGTTGGGCGAACCCACCAATGGTTTTGTGCATGATTTTCGCACATGTGTTTGGACACGATGGTTTTCGGTCCATGGTTTTGGACGTAATGTTTTTCAGTCCATGGTATTGGATGCTTTGATATGTATAAATATGTATTATAACATTGAAAGGAACATAATGAAAAATCAAGTTGGTAGTCCCGATTTTGGGATCCAGGAGAAAATCTCTATTTATATGTGTTTTATGCGTTATGCTCTCACATTTTTTATTTTATGTGTTTTAGAATTCATATGGAGGTAATTTTTGTATGGGGTTAAAATATACATTTGGTATCAGAGCTATTTTTCCTTCAAGGGGATGCCTTTGATTCCAAGGGGTTTTGCTCAGGCCTATGGTAGATCCTATTCAGTGGGAGATCTGCGAGATCAATTCTAGTGGTGAAAGAAGATGGCAAGCAGTGAAAAGATAGAGTTTGAGAAATTTAATGCTAATATTTTTGAGTTGTGGAAACTCAAGGTGGAGGATCTGTTGATGGATAAAGATGAGCAAATCATGGTAGATCTAGATACTAAACCAACAGGAGTGTCTAATGAAGAATGGAAGAAGTTGGATCAGAAGGAAAGGATCACAATACGATTGTGTGTGTCAGATTCAATATTGTTGAATGTATCAAGGAAAGTTATGAAAAAGGATTTGTGGGACAAGTTAGGGACTTTGTACCAATCTAAGTCTCTGGTGAATAAACTGTTCTTGTGGAAAAAGTTGTATAACCTGAGGATGAAAGATGGAGACTCAATGACAGTGCATCTGAATGCATTTAATACTGTGGTAAGTTAGTTAACATTTGTTGATATTAAAATTTCAGATGAAGATAAGTGCATCAGTTTGTTCTGTTCTCTACCAGATTCATGGGATAGTCTGGTTACTGCAATAGGTAGCAATGCAACTACCTTATAGTTTGATGAAATAGTCTCATCCTTGCTAATGGAGGAGATGAGACAGAAAAATATGGAGAGCTAGAATGGTGATGCCTTGTCTATACGAGGACAATCCCAGAATAGAAACAAAAATATGTCATCGAATGGGAGATCTAAATCTCTAGGAAAGCTTGTAAAGGTGGTGTACTAGAAATGTGGAAAGGAAGGGCACTACAAAAGGGACTGTAAATCTAAAGCTCCTGAGAAAGGAAAGGGATATGATGATTCTCCTTCTGCAAAGGTGAAAACCACCTTAGATGAAGGTGGGAATGTGTACATGGCTTCTTCAAGTACACATGTAGATCACGAGGCATGGTTCATTAACTAAGGTGCATCCTTTCACTTCACTCCCCATAGAGAGGGGTTCTGCAGGTATGAGAAATATGATGGTAGTGATGTCTTCCTAGGGGATGACAAGAAGGCTAGAATCATTGGTTGTGGAAAAGTAAAGTTGAAGTTGCAAGGTGGAAGGGTTAGCACACTTCCAAGTGTTCTACATATTCCTGCATTGGCCAGAAATCGGATTTCTATAAGCAAGTTGGATGACGCAGGTGTAAAAACAATGTTCGAGAAGGATACCTACAAGATGGTTCAGGGAGCACTGGTATTGATGCAGGGAGTTTGGATTGGCACTCTGTACAAGCTGAAAGGTAGCATAGTTATTGATGGGTGCAATAGTTCTCTGGTTCCTGAAAGTGGAGCAGAAAATCTAATGGTCTCTGGAGTGAAGACCATGTTGTAGCATTAATGGCTTGGACATATTGGAGACAAGGGCCTTCGAATACTTCATGGTAAAGGTATGGTAGAAGGTATGAGCAATATCTCTATGAATTTTAATTTCTATGAAAATTGTGTATATGGGAAGCAGAATCGGGTGAGTTTCCCCTCTTGTGGTAAGAGGGCGAAACATATATTAGAGCTTGTGCATAGTGATGTGTTTGGACCTATGAAGGTTCCATCATTGGGTAAGTCTATGTACTATGTATCATTTATAGATGACTTTTCAAGGAATGCATGGATATATTTCCTTAAGAATAAATCTAAAGTCTTTGATAGGTTTAAAGAATTCAAGGCTCTGGTGGAAAACCAGACAAAGAAGAAGATAAAGGTGCAGAGGACAAATAATAATGGAGAGTTTTGCAGTAAGGAATTTGAATAATTATGTAATAAGTGTGGTATAGAACGACAGAAGACTACTCCATATACACCTCAGCGAAATGGAATTGCAGAAAGAATGAACAAGACGTTGATGGAAAGGGCAAGAAGCATGCTCAGTGGTGTCAGGTTAGGATAGGAATTTTGCACAGAGGTGGTGGAGATAGCATGTTACTTGGTCAACAGATCACCTTCATCAACATTGGAGGATAAAACTCCATAAGAGGTATTGACTAGTAAGAAACCTTCTCTTTCAGATCTCACGGTATTTGGATGTGATGCATATGTACATGTTCCATAGGAGAAATGAACCAAGTTAGATAGTAAATCTGAAAAGTGTGTCTTTATTGGGTATAAGGATGGTTTAAAGGGTTATAAGCTTTGGAATCCAGTAACAAGGAAGGTTGTGTACAACTGAGTTTTGTTGTTTAGAGAGGTGAAAGATGTTATTAAACATGAAGTCCAGCCAAAGGAACCTGAGAAGATAGAGTTTGAGCTAAAGGAGGAAGAATCAGACTCTGCAGTAGAGGAGGAACCAGAAGATGAAGAGCCACAAACTCCGAGTTTGAGAAGATCAGTTTGAGAAAGAAGGTA
>APFE030128236.1:61661-86220 GCA_000404065.3 Pinus taeda | reverse complement strand
TTGCGTCCAGGTTGCGCCCAGGTTGCGCCCAGGTTGCGTCCAGGTTGCGCCCAGGTTGCGTCCAGGTTGCGCGATTCAGAAGCGCGATTCCGGGGCAACGCCATCTAAAATGGCAGGAAGCGCACTTAAAAGCCGGAATCGCGCCACCTCAATTTTGGAAGCGCGCTTCGCCTATGGATTCCGGGACGATTCGCCTCGAGTCGTGATTCCGGCTTAGGATCCGGGGGGGGGGCGATTCCTGCAACTATGGTTGAGATATCTTTGTGGCACTATACATCACTGCCTAAAGTATGATAGTAAGGAAGTCAAGCTAATTAGCTTCATAAATTCTGATTGGGGTGGCAGTGAGACCGATGGAAGGAGCACTACTGGAGGATGTTTTAGTTTGGGAGCTGCTATGATCTCATGGATGAGTAGGAAGCAAGATCTCGTTGCTTTAAGTAGTGCTGAAGAATATGTGGCTGCATGTGAAGTAGGAAAGGAGGCTGTTTGGTTAAGGAAGCTTCTGATAGATTTGTTTGAGAAGTCTCTTGGTCCTACTGTGATTAATTTTCACAATCAAAGTTGTATCAAGATGTCTGGAGATCCCATGTTTCATGCTAGAACGAAACATATCAACAATAAGTTCCACTTTATTAGGAACTTGGTGTAGGATGGGATCAAGAAGTTGGAGTATGTCTCGACAAATGAACAGGTAGCAAACAAACTAACAAAGGCTTTTCCTAATAAGAAGTTTGAATATCTAAGGAACTTGCTTGGTTTAGTAGATATTGCTGATTGTATTGATGTTAAGAGATTGGAAGAGATTTGTTGAGGCTTTGCGAGTGAAGCATTGCTTGGGAGGACATTTGGTCGACATTTTGTGTTGATGTCTAGGTCCCAAAGTAGGGAGGGTGGTGTGGGTCGTAGAGCTCTAACCATGGATACACACCTAGGTCCCTGGGTTTGTGTTTAGCAAGTAAGCCTGATGGTACCTAGAGAGGCTGAAAGCTTGAGTCCACTGTATTCCCACTTGGATAGATTGCCTTGGTTAGGAATCTAGTCCATGGCATTGCAGTGCCTAAATTGATGAGAGACCAATGGATAGATTGCTTTGGTTAGGAATCTAGTCCATGGCATTGCGGTGCCTAAATTTTTCATTGTTCATATAGTATGAGATCTTTCATTGTATTTGTATATTATGAATACCTCCCTAGTTAAGAGGGAGTGTTGGAAAATGTAACTAGGTTCGGTCTTTATTAATGTATTCGAGTCATCATGAAATGTACTTGTCAAAAGAATAAAGGTTTTTTATTATTATTGTATCAATGACTTATTGAAGCATGGGTTTCATGCTTGGGTCATCACTATATTAGTCAAAGTCCCCATTGTGGACTTCTAGGATTAATATTGAGTCTAGAGTCATTGTATATTTAAAGAGACCCTTCTTGGGCTTTTGAATCATGTAAAAAGGTTTACTATTGAGTCAAATATAATTTATGTAACCTCCACACCTAGTCGACTTAGAAGAGATCAAGTCGGCCTAAGGACACCAATTTGACCGCACTTGTTTTGAAAAGTGTAACTAGGTTCGGTCTTCATAATGACATGTAATTATGATTTTATGTAATGAGATGTAAAGAAGGAAAATAAAATTATTGTATTGCTTGCTTCATGGGTTTCATGAGCAAGAGATTTTATTTTTGAGTCAAGACTCCCATTGAGAGTCTTTAGGAATTATTTGTCATCTAGTCATAAAATGTTAGAGTCATTGCCATGTAATGAAGTCAAACTTGTCTATGTAAAGTGTCATCCAAGATCTTGTCACTTATCCTCTTCAAGTCGGCCTACAATGATGGAAGAACATGCTAGAAGAAGTCGGCCTCACTACTTGTCAATATGTTAGCCTAAGGGTCATTAGTTGATGTGTATAAGTAGCCCCACTCAACCTCACTTAGAGGCAAGCAACTCGACTTGCATTCGATCAAGCAGAGGCACGAAGAAGAGGTCAAACAGAAGTGCGAAGAAGAGGTCAAGATGAAGTGTGAAGGAGATTCTTCTGGGCAAGCGAAGGAGAGGTTTCCTTTGGGCAAGCGAAGGAGAGGATTCTTTTGTGCAAGGAAAGAAGGTTTCTTCTGGGGCAGTGAAGAAGGTTTCTTCTGGGGCAGCAAAGGAGGTTTCCCCTGGGTTAGCAAAGGAGTATTTCTTCTGGGGTACTTGTTTTGGGGAACCAAGATAGAGATCTAGATTAGAGACCGAGATTCTCTAGAGGAAGCTAGTAAGATCATAAAGTCTAAGATTCTCTAGGAGAAGTCGAGAAGAAGCAGGGTGAAGGATAGAGATCGAGATTCTCTAGAAGAAGCCGAGGAGAGCAGTTCGAGATCAAGAAGAAAATCGAGAGAGGGAGGAGCCAGAGCATCAAGGTTAGTGACAAGGTTCTTGGGAGGATACTAAAGTCAAAGGTTTTTGCCATGGTCTTAGTACTCATCAATTGAAGATCTAAAAGAAGAATTTTGATTGGGTTTTCCTCTCAAGAGGTGAGAGGTTTTGGCCTTCGCTGACAAGCCTACATACTGTGTCACTTGTCTTTTATTGTGCGTTTTTGGTAATTGTCTTGATGAAAAGAACACAATAATAACAAAACGGAGAAAAGACTATAAGCTAAGAAGTAAAAGTATATCACAAGCAATTATCAAGCAGAGAAATATTTTAACTTTTCATGCCCTAGATTTTTCAACAACTTGGAGTCTATAAATAGAAGGAAGTCGAATTCATTTGGAGCATCTCATCTCAAGCTAGTTCGAAATCTCTAAGGAAGTTGGAGAAGTGCAAAGTGGTTAAAAGGAAGCTAAAGGAAGTGTGAGTTGGGTCAAGTCTAAAGAAGAGAAGAAAATCGAAATTTTGGAGCTGCTCTCTCTGTTTCGTATCCTAGTTTAGGAGATCAAAGTCTTCCAAGTGTTGCTACTGTCAGTTGCTGCCTAATACTTTAAGTTGCTGCATAGTCGAAGTTGCTGGGGTGAAAGTGCTGCTGCAAAGGGGTCGAAGATCTGGAAGTGTGACTTGGTGTGGAGGGAAGGTTTGGTCTTTTCACGGGTTGAAGAGTCTCAAAGAATACTATTGAAGGAAGAAAAATTTGATTGGGTTTTCCCCTCGACGGGGGCTTTGCGCTGGCATAGTGCCTACATCTTGTGTCTCTTGTTTTGTGATCTTCATACACACATAATATGGTAATTGCTTGATGAAAGATAAGATAATAAAGAAGTAAAAGAAGCCAACATAACTCACAAGTAATTATCAAGAAAGAGGAATCAAACCCTAATCTACTTGCATTGATTTCTCAACAAGTTGACTTTTGACAGCGACAATAAATGCACTATCAATTGGTTGATATGCCTTGAATTTCATGCTCTTTCACTGACAAAATTCCCTCGAACTTTGTGCCTGAGATCTGCCGCTTTTTTGGAAAATTGGGCCTGCAAATAACTACCCTCTCCTTAGAATTTCGAGCCTATAAATATCAGTCCTCTTCCTTGAAATTCAGGCCTATAGCAGATAGATGTCTTCCTCAATTTTCGAGCCAGGAATCAATGGTTCTACTCCTTGAAATTTGTGCTGTTTCTCTTCAGAAAATTCGAGCTTAGCCACTCTAGAACTCATGTTGAGACAACTCCCTAGAATTTCGGGCTAGCGGTGTTGAAGCAACTCCCTAGAATTTCGGGCTAGTAGTGCTGAAGCAGCGCCCTAGAATTTCGGGCCAGCAATGCTGAAGTGGCTCTCTAGAATTTCGGGCCAGCAGTGCTGAAGTGGCTCTCTAGAATTTTGGGCTTGAGTGTGATCTCTTTGATATAGTTGATCTCTCTCCCTTAGCAAACTTGTTCTCAGAGCCTCCTCCTCTTCTCTTTGCTCCCTCTCTTTTCCAAATGCTCATGTGAAGAATGAATGAGCTTCTCTTGCCTTTTTTTCACTTTTTGTTTTTCAGTAGATAGGAGAACCCTAACCCTAGTGATCAAGGGTTGAGATTAGATCTCAGTCCATGAGATCAATGTGGAGATCATTCCCTCACTTGACCCCCTTTTAATGTGGTCCCCCTCACTAATGACTCCAAGTCACTTTATGACTTTAGTTTTGTACCTTGTACGTTCTTTCTACATAAAGTCACCTTTAAAATATAGTGACTTCAATATTAGGAAGTACTTGAGTACTTTTCTCAAAAAGTCAGTTTAATACATAATGTGACATTAATATAAAGTACCTAGTAGTTGTACCACATAAAGTGACATTTTCCTCATGACTTTAATATAGCCCATAAAGTCACTTGCCAAAAAGGTAATTAAAGTGTCTTCCTAGGAAAAAAGGCTAAAGCATTAGGAAACACTTCCTTGGTACCTTAAAATTTTTAACACTCCCTCTTATCGAGGAAGGTGTTTCTCACCACT
This sequence comes from Pinus taeda, assembly GCA_000404065.3. NCBI lineage: Eukaryota > Viridiplantae > Streptophyta > Pinopsida > Pinales > Pinaceae > Pinus > Pinus taeda. The sequence continues at coordinate 81,805 of APFE030128236.1, read as the reverse complement.
CCCATTCTGTCTCTTAAATGCATGTGCTTGCACCTTGGCAATGACTTGTTGAGAATATTTGCAACTTGTCCATCAGAGGATATATACTGAAGCCTCATTGCTCCTCTCTGAACCCAACCTTTGATGAAGTGGTACTTGATCTCTATGTGCTTTATCCGTTCATGAAATATTGGATTATCTGTGGGTTTGATACAACTCTAATTATCACAATATATCGTAGTTGGTCTCAACATCTGACCAAATAAGCCACATATCATCTTTCGAAACCAAATAGCCTCGCAGCAGGCCTGACTAGCTGCAATATACTCAACTTCTGTTGAGCTCAGTGCCATTGATCTCTGCTTCTTGTTGAACCATGACACAATTGCTGAACCCAACATGAAACAACATCCGGAAGTACTCTTACGGTCACTAGGACTTCTTGCCTAGTCTGAGTCTGTACAACCTGTCAACCTGACTCCATCCCCTCGGATATCGTCTAGACTGTAGTCCACTATGCCTTGAAGGTACCTCAACACATGTTTTGCAGCCACCCAATGTACTCTCCCAGGCTCCATCCTAAATTGACTCAGTATGTTGATTGTGAAACAGATATCCAGTCTAGTGTTGACCAGATACATCAAAGAACTGATCAAATGACGATACAAGGTGAGGTTCACCAACTTAGAATTTGAAGCATGCATCTTCTTCCAATTGGTGATCATAGGAGTAGCCATAGGTATGCAACCCTCCATACAAAATCTCTCCAGTATGTCCTCTACATACTTGCCCTGGCCCATGAAGATATGCCCATCCTCCTGCCAAACCTCCAACTTGAAAAAGTAATGCATCAATCCTAGATCAGTCATGTCAAACTTTGAAGCAAGGTCCCTCTTGCAGTGCTGGATGAGTCTGTCCTCTCTTGTAATAAACAAGTTATCTACATACAGAACCTGAATGAGTGGATCGTCACCAACCATGATAAAGTATAGGTTTGGATTTGCATCACTCTTCTGGAAACCCATTTGTTGCAAGTAGGAATTGATCCTCTCGTACCATGCTTTCGGTCCTTTCTTCAGTCCATATAAGGCTTTCTTAAGCGTACACACATGAGACTTTCTCCCATGCACCTTAAAGCCCTGTGGTTGTTTAATGTACACCTCCTCTTGTATAACCCCATTGAGAAAGGCAGTGTTCACGTCCATCCGATGAGTCCTCCAACCCATCTCAGCTGCTATAGATATCACTGCTCTAATGGAGGTATATCGAGCAATTGGTGCGAAGGTCTCCTCATAGTCAGCTCCCTCTACCTGTGAGAACCCCCACACCAGAAAACGAGCTTTGAACTTCTCCACGCTGCCATTCGCAACATTTTTGATCTTGTAGAGCCACTTGGAAGTTACCACTGACTTCCCCTTAGGTCTCGGCACTATCTCCCACACATCATTCTTCATGATAGAGGCATACTCCACCATGGCATCCCTCCAGATTCGCTGACTAGCTGCCTCCTCGTAACTACCTGGCTCAGTCCACAACATCTGCCACATAGCCACCCAACCTCTTTGGTGGTTTGTTCTCCCTAACTAACCACTTGGGTTTCCCTACTGCATCTTGTGCTTTCTTCAAGGTCTCTCAAAGCCATTTTGGCTTCCTCTTCCCTTTAGTAGCCTCCTCTACTAGTATGGGAAAATCCTCCCTTGGAGTCTCTTCTCCTGATGAGGAAGCCACACTCTTGGTTTGTGTAAACATGCACTTTGAGATTCTGTGCTTGGTGATACTGGACTCTGTGAACCTATCACCCTAGATGTAGGTGATCCTCCTGACCCTGGTGTACCGCTTGAAGATCCTGATACCTGTGGTGTGCCCCCTGCTGAGGAGCTTGCTACTCTACCTGATCAACCTCCTGAGACCTCCTCAAGGCCCTCTCCTCAAATCTCACATCTCACCTCGGGACAACTTTCCTTTGCGCAAGAATGTTTATATGGTAGGCCTTGTTGGTTTCACTGTAACCCACAAAGATACCCTTCTCTGTGGTTGGCTCCAACTTCGTCCTCTTCTCTTGAGGGACGTGTGAATATGTAAGGCACCCAAAAATCCTGATGTGCCCAATCTCAGGCTTCTTCCTAGGAAAAGTCTCCTCGGGAGTCTTACTCCCCAAGACTCTATGTGGGATCCTGTTCTGTAGATACACTGTAGTGTTACATTCCTCGGCCCACAAAAATAAGGTAGCCTCTGATCATGCAACATCGCTCTAACTGCACCCACTATGGCTTTGTTTCTTCGTCTCCACCCCATTATGCTAGGGGTTATAAGGCACTATTTACTGTCTTGATGTCCACACTCGTATAAAACTCCTTCATCTCCTTGGAGCTATACTCACCCCCATTGTCTGATCTCAACACCTTGATCTTCTTCCTCATTTAGTTCTCCACAAGAGCCTTAGACTCTTGGAACCTCTTGAAGACCTCATCCTTGGTCTTCAGAAAGAAAATCCAAGTCTTCCTGGAGTAGTCATCAATGAAAGTCACATATTACTCGTGTCCGCTCAATGATACATGAGGCATAGGACCAAACACATCAAAGTGTACCAAGTCTAGGATACCTGTTGCTCTGTTGTCACTGCTTGGGAAAGTTTTCTTGGTGTAATTTCCCAAACCACACCTTCTGTAGACATCATGATGCTCAGTGCTGAACTCAGGTAACCCTGCAACCATCTACCTTAACATCCTGAATGCTCCATGGTGCAAGTGGGCCATCCCCATCTGCCAAATATTGCACAAATCACTACTGCTGGTTTGTGCCACTGAGGCTGTAGTAGTATGAAACATAAACCTATAGAGTGACCCACTGTGGACTCTAATCACTCTAGTAGACTCAATACTGGATCCCCTAGGATATATGAGCACCTGTCCTCGGAACACCGCCTCATATCCCCTGCCCTCAATACTGGAGACTGAAAACAAGTTTTTCTTCAACCTGGGAACATAAAGAACATTTGTCACTTTTAGAGGAGGTGAAGACTCCCTCTGAAAGGATACTGTCCATACTCCTACTGCTTTGACCGTGGAGTTATCTCCAAGTACAACCTCCAAGTCAATATCATCCTCTGTCAGACTCATGGAGTGCTCTCCCACTCCAGTCTTTTGGCAGGAAGCTCCATTGTCCACAAACCACTCACCAGAAGATGTGACACTCATGGCAAGACTCACCACTAAGGCAAACTCCATGTCAAATATGGAGGCGAACTCATCCACCTCTGCCGAAGCTGCTACACTCTTCTTCTTATTCTCCTTGTTGGGACACTGAACAACAGAGTGGTGCAACTTCCCACAAGCAAAGCATTTCACTTTGCTCATTTCCTTCTCCTTGGCCTCCTGCTCCCCCTTCTGCTACTTGGCTCCATTAGAAGAGACCTTCATGGCCTTCTTCTTTCCCTTAGCTGCGAGGGCAAGATTCATTTCCTCACTTACCCCACCACACTCACTGCCACTCTTGGCACTCCTGGATGAAACCATCCCACATCCTCCTCCAGTTTGGAAAATGCTCTTTGGCAACAATGCCATCTATGAATCCATCCCACTGTTTGGGAAAACCATCTAGTGCTGTCCTGACTAGTTGTTCCTCAAGGATAGCCTCTCCCATGATAGCCAACTCATCTCTCACCCGCGTGATCTTGGTGAGGTATGAGGTCACTATGTCGGTCTTGGTCATCTTGGTGTTTCTTAACCTTTGTCTCAACACCATCTTCCCATTCTCATTGGAACTTTGGTGTAGTGTGAGTCATGGCCAGTCTTCATAATTGATATCTTAGCCCTCCAAATATATGTAATAATTAATACAAGATATGTTCTTCATGTCAACTTCAAAGAGAGGGAATTTTGAATTTTCTAAATTTTGAATTTTTGCCTACAATTGTAAGGTCAGCTTCAAGTTTGGCCCTAGTGAAGGGACATGCCAATTTGGCCTCCTAGGATCACTATATATATGCCATTCGATTTCCTCCTCCTGGCCAATTCAGATCTCACACACAACAAATTATCTTCTGCTCATCCATGTGAAGGAGACAAAGAAAAGGAGGCCGAAATTGATTAGAAGAAGACCGAGCTCTCTCTCTCCTGATTTGATCTCACATGTATAGCAGATTGACAGAGTTTTTTTGGGCATCTTCATTGGGAACCATCCAATTTTTTTTATGGAAGGAGTAGGTCCAAGTTTCGGTTTGTTTGACTGCCTTTGACTGAATCTTCAAGTAGCATCTTATCTCATCTTGTGGATAGTCTAACCAAGTTTGACTTGGGAATATTGCTGGTTAGTTTGATCTTGTTTTGACTGCAAGGATTAGATGTATTTCTTGATGAATTCAATAATTTCTCTAAGGAAAAGGTTGTTGGGTTTGTACCCCAAGTGGGCTTTCCCAGGGTGAAATACTTGTATCTCTTGTTTGGTTGTCTGTTTATGACCTTATTGGCATTTTTGTTTCTATTGTTGAGATCTTTTGTGTAACTTCTTTCTGATGAATATGAATACTATAAAGATCAACTTAAGAAATTATAAGAAGTAATTATTAAATTAGAATATTCGTGAAAAATCAACACTTTTCCCTTAGAAGGGGTGACATAGGGCACATTTGTGTTGACATCATGGATTTGGAGGCACTTTTGAAGGCATTACCCATATACTTGAGCTTTTCCTTGGAGTATTGAGCACTCATGACCCATTTGTCACTTGTAGCATATTAAGCCTTAATGGAGGATGATGTCTTAGTGGAGGACATAATTTCCCCACATGTGTGGGATTTTTGGCATTTATTGTTATGTTTTTGAGCTATATTAAGGTTGGCTTGTAACCTCACACTTGTTGAACACTCAAACAACCTTGTTTTAGGGTATTGCTTGTAAAATTAGTGAAAACAAGGGTTTTTAGGCCTCATACAAATAAAGGTAACCTTATTTCCTTATCATCTTCACACATCCATTCACTTTTCTCTTCAAAAGAGTGTGAATTAGTCTCCTTGTTTCAACTTGGGCAAAATGTGATCTTTTTATGGTGTGAGTTTCTCTTGGAGATGGTTTCTTGCTTGGAGATGATTTTCTGAGATTGATTGAAGTGTTTCTTTTGGAAAATTTTGTAAGTTTATTGCAAATTTTCTATATTTTGCATATTATATTTGTGTAGTAGGGTTTTTAATTGTGCCATGATATAATTGCTAAATTTATCTTGAAATCTTGCACCTCTATGATATGTAAGATTGTTTTTTCAGGGAACCTTCTGAGGAACTTTGAGTGTGCATCCCTTAAATTTAAAATCTCCCTCACATGGAAATCACTAGGGTTTTAACTTTTAAGTCGATGTCCTAATCATTCTCCCCTTACTTCAACAAGGCCATTCTCAGAGATTTAGCCCTAAAAGACTCCATTTTCCCATTTAGGACAAAGGCACTAATCATTGTTGTGTTAATCAACCCCCTTATATATTAAATTTTTCCTTCTTTTTTTTCCTAGATATCTAGGGTTAGGGCTAGGGTTTTATGTGGAAAATTGCTAAAAAGTAAAATTATATTTGATGTTTTATTGCTCTTAAAGTTGAAAATGCATTAACAATAAATATAAAAGCAAAATCTAGCATTATTGCATGTTGAACCCTCTATAGGGCTTGATGTGTTCCCTAGTTTGTTGTTTATGCATGTTTTCAACCATAAAACTCCATTAAAAACCCTTAAACCCCGATATCTATTTGAAGGCCTGGCATCTGTTATTCACATGAGAAGGTCTTTGCCCTTGGCCGATATATGATAGTGTTCAACTTATCGTTGAAAATATGCAAAACCCTTATTTATAAAAACCCTCTAATTGGTCTAGGAATAGGGTTTTTGAACATTGGCATAAAACACTTGAGCGTTCTATGCTATGCTAGTACTATATCCCATTTAGTAGACCTCATATCAATCACCTTGAGCCATTATCATTGGATATCTTTAGATAAGTTTATAGAAGCCTCCCTTGTGATTAAATACCACTAAAGAGCAAGAGAAAGGTTGATGAGGTGACAATGGCAACCCTTTTTCTTGTTGCCCTAAGGTCTGGTTTTGCCTAGTAGGGTTTTGCACTAGGCTTGCTAGATTTTGTGGGAACAATGCACAATAATTGTTCCAAGGTGATGTGGCTACGTGAGGCAAGTTCACATCCCTCCACTAGAAGCCTCCATGAATTCCATCAAACAACCTAAGCAATGACATTGGGTCAGTTGCCCCTACAAGAACATTGTAGAAGCCCCATTCGTCTTCGAGCCATCCCTAATTCTTTGAAGGGGTATCCAAACTGCCACATGCCAACTAGGGGTTGATGGCCTTCTCCAGGTTGCACAATGTTCCTCAATCCATATAGTGTGCTCTCCTAGCAAGTGGATTCTTTAAGGGGCCCCAATGAAGGGCACCCATCAAATTGTGAAGATAACTCCAATGCCTAAGGGAATAACACTAAACCTGTAACGATTAGAGTTAAAGCATCCACTGAGCAATCTATCTCACCTGTGCAAATCCATCAAGGATTATTTCTAATATGCCAACCCATCTTGGACCATTTAGGAGTTAAACATACACCATGTACCCAAATCTCAATAAGCACCCCAAGCATGGTGTAAACACTTTCAAAGTAACCTTGAAAGTCAACACTTCCTCTTTAGAAGGAAAGTGTTTACGTTGACAAATATCGACTCCCTTTGCAATTCTACCAAATCTGTTCCTTGTTGGGGTCTTGGAATCAAACCCTGTCATTTGCGAAGAATTTGTCACCCATGCTATCCCAACATCCTGAGTCAAAATCAACATAGAACACATTATGAGTTATTTAGGACATTTTATAGAGATGATCACATTTCTATACAGGATCAAGATAGGTGTATCGCATCTATCAAAGTCACAAATATAGAGATCCATACATGTTAACTACTCGATCCTAGAATACGAAGCTTGTGGTATAGGCAATAATCCATGTAGGGTCATCATCTTGTGAACACGAGAGTCCCTCTCATACATCTTAAATCTTTTGGCAATTGGACCAAGATGAACTAGATTGATCCCCTCGCGTAGAGAAAATCCTAAAGTAAGAGTAATATCATGGTGAATTTCTTCTGTACAAGAGAGTCCATGATCCTTGGAAAGAGTATCATCATGGGAAACTCCCTTTATTTGAGAGAATCCATGATTCCTAGTTTTGTACTCTTTAATACTCCCATTAGTTGCAACTTTGGAATCAATCTCAACATCGTCCTCCCTCAAAGTATCATACTTCTTCTTTAGTGTACAATTAGAAGTCTCACGAATGGAAGAAACCAATGCAACATAACTAGCATATGTACTAGGAGGAACAATTGCCCCTAGGAATTCCTACATGCTCTCGAGCCTCTAAATTTGGAACCCCAAACTTCTCATCCTCCTTGATCATTGAAGGAGAATCTTGCGAATTGAAGGTTCTTGCATCCTAATCAACACCATATGCTCTTAGAGCATTTGCAGTTGGTGTTGAACTTGGATCTATGATCTCTCATCATGCATGTGCCTCCTCAAAGCTGGAAAGCTCTTCTACTGTCCCAGTGGAATATACACATGCCTTGGATCAACAAGTAGCCCTTGGACTAGCTAGACTACAATCATTGATGGTGCACTATTGTCCCTCAAAGGAAACCGTCCAATGTTTATATATCATACAAGAAACTGAAAGGAGGTTCTTCATCAAACGAGGAACCAACAAAATGTGATCTAGCTTAAGAACGTCACCTGAAGGCATTTGAAATGAAATGGACCCAATTTCTCTCACATGTTTAGTGGCATCATTGCCAAGCTCCACAGTCATGCCTCCTTGCTCCTAAGTTGTATTGAACAAAGACCTCTCATATATCATGTGTCTTGAAGCTCCATTATTATTAAAATTGACAACTAGGGCCAAACTACATGTGGGTCATCTGATTTATGGCAACTGATATTTTTCTTGGATCCCTCTCATCGAGAGGTGTAGGATTGATCTAAAGATCATCCGATTCCGATAAGTATTCATGAAGTTATGGGTTTATTTGTGTTATAAGACAATTCATCAAGTTCGGCCAGCAACCAAATAACCCCCACATGTGCTCAACGTTTTAGTATAAAAGGAGGTGACTTGATAGTCATTTCTACACACACTTCACTCTTGATTTCTTTCCACTTGTTCTGGGTTTTAGTGGTAAGAGAAATTTAGTTGATGAAGCCCTAGATGCAAGAGGAAAGGATACTAAGGGAGCTGCCTTAGAGATGATGCCCTAGCAAGGAAAACACAGTCCTAAGGAGGATGCCCTAGCCACAGTCCTAAGGAGGATGACCTAGCCACAGTCTTAAAGGATGTCTAGCCGCAGTCTGCCCTAATCCAAGAAGACGCAGTCATGTTGTGAAGGAGATAGCCCTAAGTTGGAGGCAAAGGAACTCTGTCTTAGCCGCAATAAAGGAGCGCTGAACAACGTGGTTATAGAGGTCCGTTTCATGATATTTTGGAGGGCCAAGTTTGTTTTAAGGGAGGTCGAGATTACTCCCTAAAGGGCCGAGACAAGGAAAGGCTGTTGCAGCCTGCGTGGAGGAGTTCTTAGGTGTTTAACTCATGGTGATGGGCTGCGTAGGTTGTTGTGGGTAAGCTTTTAAACCCTATGAGCAGTTTACAGGGCAACGTAAGGTGTTTTGAATGGGTTGTAGGTGGTAGCAGAGGTCTGTGGTAGGCTGCAGGGCTAGCCACTCCAAAACAGGCTAACGTGGAAGTGTTAGGGGCTGCCATATGCCTAGAATAACATGTGGAGGTAGCTATCTACCTTGACTAGGCCGCAGTTTATTGAGGTTGTTCAAGGTATGTTTTGGGCATGATTGTTGGGTTGCTGTAGGTCACTATGGGACAACAACAACAACAAGGTGCAACAAGCACATGGGACAATAGTGGCAAGCATGTTGCAGTAAGCACATGGGACAACAATAGCAAGCATGGTGCTGCAAGCACATGGGACAGCAGTGGCACGCATGGCGCTGCAAGCACATGGGACAACAGTATGGCGACATGGTACAACATGCCACATGGGACAATAGTGTGGCAACATGGTGCAACAATGGCACATGGGACAACAATGGTACATGATGCAGTACAGTGATGGGTACAATCATGATTAGTGAAGCATGATGAGATGCAACATAGTGATGATGGGTGCAGCATGGTGCAACTTCGTGAGGTGCAACATCATGATGAGGAGCAGCATAATGATAGGTGCAGCATGGTGAAGGAGTCACCTGGGAGAATCAGTTGAAGCAGTATGTCTTTAGCTGAGTTCAACTACCTCATGTATCATCTACTTAGAGATGATCTATGCTCTTATTTAGATAAGTCAAAGTGTTGACTTTTGTTGTATATGTACTATCTCTCTCTCTTTGCTAAACTATTGAAGAACTTATAAGAAGAATTGATCAAGGGTTTCCCCACATTGGGTTTGTCCTTGGCTAGCGCCACATCTTGTGTCCTCTTGTCTTGGCTTGTCTTCTGCGATTTATGTTTATGTTCTATCTACGATTTACTATTATGCTGATGTGATTGCTAATCTGGAAAATATATTGAGCTAACTGTGAAAATTGAAATAAATTGCTCTAAGCATAGAACATACCTAAATTAACATGGGATCAGAGCTGAGGTGAAGACAAAGCCCAAGCAAGAGTGAAAGAGCAATCACCGAAGACAGTTGGGAAAGGACAAAAGGATCAAGGATTCCTCATCCCTCTTGAAATTCACCAAGAGTGAAGTCGAAACAGAGAATATTATCAGAATGGTGCAGCAGAAGCTTATGATGACCTACCTAAAGATCACTTCAATGGGAAGTCCGGATCTAAGGGTGGAAGGAAAGGTAGATGCCTTGGTTGTAATAAGTTCGACCATTATGTGAAGGAGTGTCCGAATGGTAGGGACACATCACTTGATGATGATAACAATCATTCCAGGGACATCTTCAATGATCGGAGGAATGAGAGGTAATGCAGGTCATCAAGGAAATAGCCGACTCTTCAAAGAAAGCAAGGAACCCCAGGTACGAAGAATCAAATGTTGTTTCTGATAAGATAAAGAAGCAGTATCTTATATTGGCCCTCTCCTCCAGACTCTTTGGGAATCTGGCTTATTGTAGTGCTTCAAGGTACTTCATCGAATAGAAGGGTGCACTCTCTAATTTGGTAGAGATGGAAACAATCGTGGGATTATACTTGGAGTCACTGCCACCTATCCTGTAAAGGGTGTAGGGAATGTTACCCTCAAGTGAATGAGGGTAACTCTATTCATTTACGAGAATCTCTTTATGTACCTGATCGCAAGAAGAACCAGGTGTCCATTTCGGCAATGGAAATCAAAGGTTTCAGGGTGGCATTCATCGATGGAAAGGTATGTGTTTGAAAATAGAATTTTCAAAGATGCTTTTACTCATGGGTTTAGGATTGGGAATTTGTATGGTCTCATATTGACACCTTCTGAGGACGACTTCTTTCTGACAGGTGCAGACCCTCTCATTTGCAAAAGTAAGAGGGAGTTGGATTCCGGATATGGAATGGTAAACTACAAGCCCGTGACTACCTCGATGGATCTTAACTTTCAGAAGTTATGTGGTAGGGATGCCGGACCTGATTTGGGAAATGCCTTTGAGTTTCATAAACTCATTCTAGCATTGATGTTCTTGGTGAACTCCTGTTCGGATATATGTTTTGTAGTTAGCATGTTGAGCTCATATATGGTTGAGCCTCACTAGATTGGTGCCAAGAATCTTCTGAGATATCTTCGAGGCACAATCTCTCATGGATTGAGATACACTACTGGAAATGTGAAGCTGCATGACTATTTGAACTGACTGGGCAGGCAGTGTGGAGGATCCCAAGAGCACTTCTGGCTGCTGGTTCTCTTTGGATTCTGCCCGATATCTTGGATGAATAGGAAGCAGAAGACGGTTGCTTTGAGCACCACTAAGACCGAATACATAGCTACGAGTATGACCTCGTGTGAAGCTGCCTGGCTGAGGAAGCTCTTCAGTGAGCTGTTTGACACATGATGGATACCACCGTGATCTTCTGTGTCAACCAGAGGGGATTCGATTGTTGAGGAATCCCGTATCCTATGATTGCTCCAGCATATAGACATCAGATACTACCTTATCTAGGATATGGTACATCGATGAGTAAGAAGGCTCCATCGCATTGGGACTGATGTGCAAGTCGCAGACATTCTGTCGAAGCCCCGAGGCAAGGTCAAATTTGTGACTTTCCAGAACGACTTGGAGTCGTTGAGAGACCCTCTTATGAGGGTCTTGTATGATGCATGCATTGAGCTCTGGGAGCTCTGGGGGGCTTGGGGTACTTCTTGGAGCAATAAGCGACCGTAGGGCGACTCACCCTCCCCTAATGGTGCACTGTGTACAGGGTGAATGGTTCATCCTTCCCCTGTGATACCTCGTGGCGACTTATGGACAGGATGAGTGGTTCTCCTATCGAGGTATCCTACCATGCAATTTGGGACTCATGGGAAGTACCTCTCATCTAGCCAGTGAGTAGGGAAATGGGGTTAGGGACCATAGAAGTACTATCGATGGATGCATCGTTGTATCTATCGTACTCCCTATGCTAGGATGACCTACACTGATCTGGGACTAGTAAAAGTGATATAGCTCACTCTCTTTTGATATTGATCTGGGATCAACGAAACTGACTTTGGGTCAGTATGAGGGGTTTGAGACACTCTCTTGAGATGTTGATCTTGGATCAATGAAACTGACTTCGGGTCAATAAGAGTGATATAACTCACTCTCTTTTGGAACTGATTTGGGATCAGTAAGAGTGGTATGACACACTCTCTTCATAGAGAATGTTATGAGACATTCTCTATCAATTCTTCAATTCTTCTTCTTCATGGTTCAGCAGAGCAGAGCAGTGCAGGGCACTGATGGCAGAGATAATACAGTGTGGTAGATGGATCAATAGATGGAGTTCTTCCCTAGTTGAGAGGGAGTGTTAAAATTGGCAAATAGGGCCAAACTCCATGCGGGTCATTTGATTTATGGCAACTGATATTTTTCTTGGATCCCTCTCATCGAGAGGTGTAGGATTGATCTAAAGATCATCCTATTCCGATAAGTATTCATGAAGTTATGAATTTATTTGTTTTATAAGACAATTCGTTAAGGTCGGCCAACAACCAAATAACCCCCACATGTGCTTAACGTTTTAGTATAAAAGGAGGTGACTTGATAGTCATTTCTACACACACTTCACTCTTGATTTCTCTCCACTTGTTCTGGGTTTTAGTGGCAAGAGAAATTTAGATGATGAAGCCCTAGACGCAGGAGGAAAGGAGACTAAGGGAGCTTCCCTAGAGATGATACCCTAGCAAGGAAAACACAATCCTAAGTAGGAAGCCCTAGCCGCAGTCCTAAAGGATGTCTAGCCACAGTCTGCCCTAATCCAAGAAGACACAGTCAGGTTGTGAAGGAGATAGCCCTAAGTTGGAGGCAAGGGAACTCTGTCTTAGCCGCAACAAAGGAGAGTTGAATAGCGTGGTTATAGAGGCTTGTTTCATGATCTTTTGGAGGGCCGAGTTTGCTGTAAGGGAGGTCGAGATTACTCCCTAAAGGGCCGAGACAAGGAAAGGCTGTTGCAACCTGCGTGGAGGAGTTCTTAGGTGTCTAACTCATGGTGACGGGTTGTGTAGGTTGCTATGGGTAAGCCGCAAGCCCTACGAGCAGTTTAGATGGCAACGTAAGGTGTTTTAAATGGGTTGTAGGTGGCAGCGGAGGTGTGTGGTAGGCCACAGGCCTAGCCACTCCAAAACAGGCGAGCGTGGAAGTGTTAGGGGCTGCCATATGCCCAGAACAACAACATGTGGAGGCAGCTATCTACCTTCACTAGGCTGCAGTTTATTGAGGTTGTTCAAGGTATGTTTTGGGCATGATTGTTGGGTTGCTGTAGCTTACTATGGGATAGCAGCGACAACAAGGTGCAACAAGCACATGGTAGCAAGAATGGTGGTGCAAGCACATTGGGACAGCGGTATGGCAAGCACATGGGATAGTAGTGGCAAGCATGGTGCAACAAGCACATGGGACAACAGTGGCAAGCATGGTGCTGCAAGCACATGGGACAATAGTATGGCAACATGGTACAACATGCCACATGGGATTGTAGTGTGGCAACATGGTGCAACAATGGCACATGGGACAACAATGGTACATGATGTAGTACAATGATGGGTACAATCATGATTAGTGAAACATGATGAGATGCAGCCTAATGATGATGGGTGCAACATGGTGCCCGTGCAACTCTGTGAGGTGCAACATGATGATGAGGAGCAACACAATGATAGGTGTAGCATGATGATGGAGTCACCTGGGAGAATCAGTTGAAGCAACATGTCTTCAACTGAGTTCAGCTACCTCATGTATCATCTACTTAGAGATGATCTATGCTCTTATTTAGATAAGTCGTGTTGACTTCTGTTGTATATGTACTATCTCTCTCTCTCTCTCTACTGAACTATTGAAGAACATATAAGAAGAATTGATCAAGGGTTTCCCCACATTGGGGTTTGCCCCTAGCTAGCGCCACATCTTGTGTCCTCTTGTCTTGGCTGTCTTTTGCGATTTATGTTTATGTTCTATCTGCAATTTACTATTATGTTGACGTGATTGCTAATTTGGAAAACTATTGAGTTCACTGTGAAAATTGAAATAAATTGCTCTAAGCATAGAACATACCTAAAATTAACAATTATCCACATATCGACTAGCAATCGATACAATGTTAGAAGATAAACAAGAAGTCATGGAAAAGGTAGTCTCAAATTGAGATTTTATCTCCTCTGGTCTTGCAATAGTCCCATCTACAACCTATCTTGCATCCCTTTTTTAGTGGACTCTCGCTTGCATAATGTCTCATCTTGTGACATCGGAAGCACATCACCTTACTCAAGTTTTTTTCCCTGTATTTGTCCCATCCTTCTTCTTGAATCCTTTCTTGCTATTCTTGTTTTCCTTTTCGACAAGACCAAATAGTATTTACTTTCCACATGTTTTTCTAAACAGGATTGCAATTTGATTTCTTCCTGTTCAAGATCAACTCAAAGCCTAGGAAACTTTGGTGTATTTTTTTGAGCACAAATACCTTGAAGAAAAGGAATTCAAGAAGGAGCAAGCCATTTTAGGGAAATGACCACCAACTCTTGATCCTTTAGTTCACTGATTCTGGTCAAGTAGCTCATCATAGTATTTGTCTTGCTCATGCGAACAACTAAGAGCTAGTTTCACAAAGTCATCTATGTTGAGAAGTGCAAGAGTTCTGAAACAACTCAACCAAAGAATCAAACATCTTTTTACCTATGCCTTATCTAAAATGTGTGAGATGAAGTGATTCTTCATAGGATCAAGAATGATTCTCTTCACTTTCGCTTCCTTGTTTCGATTAGGGGCTAAAGTTGTTGGATCAACATATTTTGAAATCTCCTTCTCAACTTGCTCCCAAAGTTTTGGCCTCCTCCACAAAAAATTGAAGTCTAAGCTTCAATGGAACAAAGTTAGAGACTCCATTTAACTTGTCATACCCTTTGAGATTGAGAGTCACCCTACACATCTTGAACAAGTCTGAAGTGCATGAAGTCAGTAGTATATGAAGTAGACAAAACCCTTTCTAGGGTACAAATACTTCTCCCAAGTAACCTAGGGTTTCTCACACAATGACATCAACTTGGTCAAGTACCTATCCTAAGTAAACTCCAACTGAAATACAAAATCAATAGTACATTAAGTAGACTGTTAAAATTGGTAACTAGGGCCAAGCTCCATGTGGGTCACCTCATTTATGGCAGCTGATATTTTTCCTAGATTCCTCTTGTCGAGAGGTCTAGGATTGATCTAGAGATCATTCTATTCCGACAAGTATTTATGGAGATATGAATTTATTTGTATTTACTTGACAAATTGTCAAGGTCGGCTAGCAGTTAAAAGTGTGGCACACATGCCGAGTGAATCATATAAATACTAGAGAGGTTGATTCATTTTCTCATCAACTCATCTCACTCATTCTTCTCTCTCTCCTTAGGCTTTGGGTTATACAAGGAGCAACTCACACGTGGGAATAAGGAGGACGCTGAAACTGTTGAAGGTCCATCCATAGGTTTGACCAGTGTTGATTGCCCTAGTTTTGGGAAGCAAGTTGACTTCAGTCAACAATAGTTTGACTGTGTTTTTGGGGTTGTTCAAGGGCTGTTCGAGGGCTAGTTGACCGAAAATTGACCAAGCATATTGGAGGTCAATTTCAACTTGTTTGACCAAGTTTGACTTAGCTGATATAGGGTTTGTTGCTGCTAATATAAAATTACAGAATTCTGATTTTGTACTATTTCTCTCTGTTGAACTATTGAAGATAAAAGAAAATTTGATCAAAGGGTTTCCCCGCATTGGGGTTTGTCCCTGGCTAGCTGCCACATCTTGTGTTTCTTGTCTTGGCTTGTTTTCTGTTGATCGTTTAATGTTCTATCTGCACTTTACTTAATGTATATGTGATTGCTAATCTGTGGCTAATAAGAAGAAAAGAAGTAAATTGATGTAAGCATAGAACATACCATAATTTAACATG
Organism: Pinus taeda; assembly: GCA_000404065.3. NCBI lineage: Eukaryota > Viridiplantae > Streptophyta > Pinopsida > Pinales > Pinaceae > Pinus > Pinus taeda. Next base: position 66,168 of record APFE030128236.1, on the reverse strand, counting down.
GTATGAGAGCTGAGGTGAAGACAAAGCCCAACCAAGAGCAAGAGCATGAGCAATCATCGAAGAGAAGGTTGGCAAGGCTATCCTAAAAACTTCATGGGGTCCTCAACACTCTTCCTCGCCGAAGACATGCTCCATGAGAAGTCTGACTATCACGGATGGAAGATGTCTCTCGATCTAACTTTAGAATATCAAGAAGTGTTGGACCATGTGAGAGGTAATATTGTTTCGCCTCCAGCAAATGCATCCGCTACTGCCAAAAGCAAGTGGTCCAAGGGGGAATTCAAAGCAAGGAAGATCATCCGGGACTCTATCGACAAGCGCCTGGTGGCCTATGATTCCGGCCTAACAACCTCCAAGGAAATCTATGATAGATTGGTGAGTTTATTTAAAGTTAATGATGCAAATCAAGTTTTGTTCCTTAGAAATAAGCTCAAGGAAATTAAGAAGGGAAAAGATGAGAGTATGCAAGCATATTTCTTAAGGATCATCGAGATCAAGAATGATCTCCTATCTATTGGGGAAGTAGTTCCTCACAGGGAAATGACTATCACAACTCTTGGAGGACTGCCACCTGAATGATATATATTTAGGAATCAGGACTACTCTTCTCAACAATAATGCCATCCTAGGATTTGAGAAATTGATGGCTAGATGTATTCAAGAAGAGACAAGGATGGAAGAACAAGAAATGCCCGCACTTAAAGGCCATCCCTCTGCCTTTTCTTCTCATGCTAAAAGAAGAAACAATTATGGGTCTAAATCTAAAGGAAAGGCTGGACCAAAGGGTGGATGTTACAACTGCAACAAAATGGGCCACTATGTGAGGGATTGCCCTGATAAAAGGGACTCACACTATGACGATGAACAAAATCACTCTCGAGGCAATCAAAGGAATGGCAGGTCCAATGGTAGAGGTAAAAGAAATGTCGGAAATCAAGGAAGAGGACAACCCTTCAAGAAGGAAAGAAACTCCAAGTATGAATCTAACGTTGTAAACAATAAGCAAGATGAATATTGTCTACCAGTGACCCCCTCTACTATTGCTCCCCTGGACACGCTGGGAAATTGGCTTATTGATAGTGGTGCCTCAAGGCACTTAACTGGTTTCAAAGAAGCTCTCTCTAAACTGATAGAAAAGGAGACCACCTTGGAAATTGTTCTTGGGGACAATGCAAAATATCCCGTGAAAGGCGTAGGGAATGTCACTCTTCAGTTGAATCAGGGTAATACAATTCATTTGCAAGAAGTCCTATATGTACCTGATCTCAAAAAGAACCTGGTGTTCGTTTCGGCAATGGAGGACAAAGGCTACAAGGTAACCTTCATTGATGGCAAGGTACATGTATGGAAAAAGAATTTTAAGGAAGCTTTCACTCTTGGGTTTCGAGTTGCTTCATTATATCAGGTCGGAGGAAGTCCGCTGGGTGTCATGTCTTGTGACACATCACTTCAGTTCGAACTATGCCATCGGAGGTTTGCTCACCTTCATTATAAAGCTCTACCCAATGCAAGACAAATGGTGACAAGGATGCCCGAGTTCCAAGTATAGCAAGAAGGTGTATGTCTTGGATGTGCTGAAGGGAAAAGCTCAAAAGGGGGCTATTCCCCTCAAGCCAAAGCAAGACCTCCGATATATTGTAGTTGGTTCACTCGGACATATCTGGTATGATGCCTGTGAACTCTTTGGGAGGATATTTATATTACCTCACTTTTATAGATGATTATTCTCGCAAGACTTGGATATACTTCTTGAAAAAGAAGGATGAAGTGTTCACTTGGTTTCGTCACTTCAAAGCCTTGATCGAAAATCAAATTGAAAAGAAGGTCAAGATCTTAAGGATTGGTAATGGGACTGAGTATGAATCCAATGAGTTCCATGACTTTTGCAAAGAGGTTGGCATTAAGAGGGAGACTACAACACCATATACTCCTGAGCAGAATGGTGTGCGGAAAGGAAGAATCGTACGATTGTGGAAGCTGTTCGTGCGATGCTCCATGATTAAAGACTTCCAAAGTTTCTATGGGCCAAAGCCGCAAATACCGCCGTATATATGCAAAACCGATGCCCTCATCAAGCATTGGGTTCCAAGACTCCCAAAGAGATGTTCACTGGTAAGAAAACCTAACGTATCTCATTTTAGAATTTTTGGAAGTTTGGTATATTTTCATGTGCCGAAAGAGAAGAGGAATAAATTGGGTGCATCTGGAAAGAAAGGAATCTTCGTGGGCTATAGCGAAAACAGTAAGGGCTATAGAATCTATGTGACTGGTCAAAGGGAAATCGAGATTAGCCATGATATTACCTTTGACGAAGATATGGCTGTTAGCAAAGTTGACAATCTTCCTACTCAAAGGGGATCTAAAGAAGCTGACACTAGGGAACCAAGGGAAAAGGAAGATGAGACGATGCCCGATGTGGAAGAACCTATGGATCTTATTGATCCCCATCCACAAGAGCCTTCCTCTTCTAGGAAGAGGCCTTCATGGCTTAGGGGGACACTTGATGATGCTGAAGGGCACGTTGCACCTAGGGGAACCTTCTGGGAAAGTAAGAAGCTGACCAGGTATCAAGGATACTTGACCATCATGAGCATGATCATCGAAAATGAGCATTCGTCATTCGCAGAACTTGTCAAGCATCAAGTATGGAAGGATGCTATGATTGAGGAATATGAGTCCATCATGAAAAACAATGTCTGGGATGTGGTCCCCAGACCCCAGGACAAAGAAATTGTCACTTCGAAATGGCTTTACAAGATAAAGCATGTAGTTGATGGAAGTGTGGAAAAGTATATGGCTCGTTTTGTCGCTCGTGGCTTCTCTCAGAAGGAAGGTATAGACTATGACGAGATCTTTGTACCTGTTGCCCGATATACCACCACCCGCTCGATCATAGCCCTTGCTGCTTCACAAGGATGGAACCTACATTAGATGGATGTCAAGACCACGTTCTTGCATGGTTCGATCAAAGAGGAGGTCTATGTGGAGCAACCTGAAGGATTTGAAACTCATGATCGAGAATCTCATGTGTGCAGGTTGAAGAAAGCCCTCTATGGGCTCAAGCAGGTACCCCGAGCATGGTATGAGAGGATCGATAGATACCTGATGAAGCTGGGATTCACTAGGAGTGAAGTTGACCCTAACCTTTAATTTAAGGTTGAAGATGAAAAACCTCTCATACTAGTGTTGTACGTTGACGACCTCTTTCTAACAGGTGCAGACCCTCTCATTCTCAAATGTAAGAGGGAGTTGGCTTCCGAGTTCGAGATAAAAGACCTAGGACTGATGCACTATTTCATAAGACTGGAAGTCTGGCAGAAACCAGGGGAGATTTTCCTATCTCAAGGAAAATACGTGGTGAAAATATTGGAGAGATTTGGTATGGTGGACTGCAAGCCCATGACTACCCCGATGGAGCTTGACTTCAAGAAGTTAAGCGGTAGTGTTGCCGGACTTGTATGAAATGCTACCGAGTATCATCAACTCATCGGAGCATTGATGTTCTTAGTGAACTCCTGTCCGAATATATGCTTTGCAGTCAACATATGGTTGAGCCTCACCACACACATTGGATTGGTATCAACAATCTGTTGAGATATCTTCGTGGCACAATCACTCATGGGTTGAGATACACTACCAGAGATGTGATACTACTTGGATATACTGATATTGATTGGGCAGGCAGTGTCGTGGACCGAAAGAGCACTTTTGGGTGTTGTTTCTCTTTGGGATCTGCCTCGATATCCCGGATGAGTAGGAAGTAGAAGTTGATGACTTTGAGCATCGCCGAGGCAGAGTACATTGCTACTAGCATGGCCTCTTGTGAGGTAGTCTGGTTGCGAAAGCTCTTCAGTGAGCTGTTTGATTTACATTGGATACCACCGTGATCCTGTGTGACAGCCAGAGCAGGATTCGTTTATCAGAGAATCCCGTATTTCATGATCGCTCCAAGCATATCGATATCAAGTACCACTATATATTCGGAATATGGTGCAACGGGGAGCAATAAGGATCCAACATATCGGTACAGATGAACAGGTTGCTGACATTTTGACAAAGCCCCTGGGAAAGGTCAAATTCTTGACTTTCCGAGAACGACTTGGTGTCGTTCATAGACCCTCTTATGAGGGTCGAGTATGATGTATTGAGCTTTGGGAGCTCCAGGGGGGCGCGGGGTACTTCTTGGAGCGACATGCGACCACAGGGAGACTCATCATCCCCTGGTGGTGCACTATGTACAGGGTGAAAGGTTCAACCTTCCCCTGTGACACCCTGTGGCGACTGTAGGACAGGATGATTAGTTCTTCGTGGCGATTGTGGAATAGAATGATTAGTTCTCCTATGGGCCAGGATGATTAGTTCTCCATGGTGACTGTGGAACATGATGATTAGTTCTCCTGTGGGCCAGGATGATTAGTTCTTCTGTGGCACTGTTGGATAGGATGATTCGTTCTCCTGTGGACAGGATGATTAGTTCTCCTGTCGAGGCATCCTACCCATGTAGTCT
>APFE030128236.1:14757-53050 GCA_000404065.3 Pinus taeda | reverse complement strand
AAAATATTGCTCCATCTAAAGTATCCAATTTACCGGATCCTTGCCATCAAACTTCCTCATCTTTCTTTTTCTTGATTTTAGGAGCTTGATCTTGAAATGACTGTAACTATGTACTTTCAAATCTTTAAGTTGTCAAAATTGTGACCTGTAGTAGCCCACTGCATCCTCTTTCCAATGCCACCAGTCTGATCCAAATTGGATTCTCCAAGAAAGAGTTATGCATAGTCTCCCAAGATGACCTGATTATACACCTTTCGAGAAGAGTGAACTTGTATGAAGCGCCATGTGTCACAGTTTCAACCTTTGGCATTGAAAACTATATACAAGAAACTACGGTCTGTCCTCTTTTTGTACCTTCTTACAAAATTTCAATCCGATGCTCAGAGAGAAAGTTATGACGATTTTCCCTAGGTCACCTATTTGGAATGTAATTCAGGAGTCTTCAAAAAGACCAACTTCCTCAGATCATATATCAGCAAATATAGTGTGTAAAGCTCTGAAATTTGGCTACGAGGTTCAGTACGATTTCATCTCAAATGGGTTTTTTTTTTTGCTTTTGAAATGTCCCAGAAAAAAAATTATAGCAAAAATTCCATGATGACCTATTTGGAGCAGCGAAACCATATCATCCAAAGCTCTGATACCAAATGTTATGAAACCAGCTCACAAAAAGATAGAAAACAGAGATCAACGCCTTAGAATTTAGCCTCTTTGAGGGGCCAACCTCCTCTAAATTACACAAATGAACAATTCTTGGATGATTCAAATGACACAACCTCCTTTCTATATATAGCAGGCTAAGGAGTCACAATATAACCCAACTGACCTAACAAAAATAATATAAAGCCATAAAAATAACAATAGAGGGATTCTATGGGGCATAGTAATAAAAATAAGGGGACAATAGGGGCACAACAATATTAATAAGGGATAAAACTACACTAGTAATGGGGTGATCACTTGTATTATGAGGACCTAACACAACTACACAATCCTTGAGGACTCAAGTTCCTCCCGCATGCAAGGAATATTAACAAAGAAGATCCTAGAATCTGATAGTACATTATCCCTCATCTGATCTCAACTAGGTCTCTGTCTGAACTACCATGCATCAGTTATCCATGAGAGAATACTCAGTTATCTGAAAATAATAGTTGTCACATGCATGCAAGCATCAACAAACTACATCTCATTAATTTAACAACTTGTTAAATTAATCTAACTGAACTTGACTAAGTTAAACTAAGTTAAACTAAGTCAACTAATCCTCTCAATATAGAACTCATCCTTAATTCCTCAATCAGTGGAGCAAATCAAGGACCCATTCCCAATCAGTGGAGAAATTATTGCATGTTCTCACAAAGACTTCAAGTTTGATTTTCCTTAACTAACTAACTCATGGAGAATTAATTAATATTCAAACTGCTGGTAAGACCAAATTCAAATTTTACCTCGTATTTTAGACCAGGGACTGTCTAAAAGTAGGAATCCAACTTGAATTGCTAAAAATAGAACTTCTATATTTAGCACTTCCATTTTTCATTCCTTGTTGCCCAATCCAGCACTGATGCCCAAACTGGTATTTTTAGCAGTGCTATTTTTAGCGCACCTATTTTTAACAATTTCTTATTGCCAATTTTCAACACTCCCTCTCAACAAGAAAATGTTCCTCTCAAACCCGATCCTGTACCTCTAGAATGTTTTGCATGCAACACATCTACCAAATGTGGTTGCTCCAGCAATTCTCAAAACAAAAAAAACTCATAACTGACCTCTCTGTTGGGGCTCTACCTACTGCTGACAAGTTCTCCCTCTCTGACCTCTGCACTATTGCAACCTCTCCATGCATCTTGCACCATTGCACACTTCTTTGTGCTATGCTGCACTATGCAACACACTTGTGCCTCTCGTATTACTGTAGCCTGCATGCTCCACGCTGTCTTGGGATTCCTTGCTCTGTAGCTCTCTCTGCCACTCTATCCACATCTGTCTCTACCCAATCAGTCAGTTCCTGCTACTGTAAATCGGGGCTCCTATAGCAAGGTCTCATCTAAGATGTTGGGTACCTCAAGGATCCTGCCCATCCTCCTTGGGACGATCACTTTACATCGCCCCACCTCCTACATGGAGGTATGGAGGCATGTGATCCCTCTGCCCACCTGGCTTGAAGTTTCCCTGTATTAGAGGTCTCTGCATGAGTAGATGTCTCTACTCGATCTCCACTCAGCTTCGCCTGTTGTGGCTACTCCACAACCTCGTGAAGCTGCTGCACCAATCATGGCTCCTCCACAATCGTCTGAGACTTCTTCTGGCACTCCATGTTGAGAGGTAATTTACTCTCCCTCTCAACCACCAAGTCTTCGTCAGTTGCCTTGTTGCTCAAGGCTTTGCATGCATCTTAAACCTCAAGATCATATAGGTTCTTGACCCGTGAACCGATCTGCTTCACCTGTCTAGTGATGATGTGTCTAAGGAAAACCTTTCCCTTACTGAAGACTACATCATAGCCTCTATCTTCCAGCATCACGATCGACACCAAGTTTCTCTTCAGTCCTGGTACATAGTTGACATTGGTCAAGGTAAGGCAAGCTCCATGCTCCCTCTGAAAAATAATTGTGCCTACACTTGAGACACTATAATTTTCATCATTACCCATTTCTATGAGTATCTGGAGATATTTCTCCTCCAAAGTACTGAACAAAATCTTGTCACCGGTCATGTGGAAAGAAGCTCCATTGTCAAGAAACCAACCACTTCCCACCAAGGATGAAACCATGCATGCGAAGAGTGTGAAATCCAACTCGAACTGTGAAGCAAGTGCCTCACCTTCAGATCCTTTCCTGGATCCCTTCTTGGATTTCCTCAGTGGGCAATTTGTAACAAAATGGCACACCTCATGAAAACGAAAGAATCGCACTTTCGATTTGTCAATCTTCTTCCCACCATGGGAAGAATTAGATTTGAAAAGATAAACCTTCTCCTTCCCCTTCTTTTCCTTACTCACTAAGGCACAGTTCTTTTCATCCTCCATGGATGAAGAACCGTCTCTGGTGCTTTGTCCGATCTCCTCTTGCATTAAATCCAACCATAGTCGTTCCCAATCTGGCAGTTTCTCCCTTCCATTAACCAAGTCTTGGTAGCTATGCCAGCTCTTAGGAAGGCCAAGAAGTGCTAGAATCATGATGTCATCATCAGATGTCATGACCCCTACACTTGCAAGCTCATCCTTGCATGAGGTGAACATGTTCAGATACATAGAGATCTTGTCCCCACTTTCACACTTGATCTTTCAAAAATTTTCCTTCAGTGCCAACTTCCTCTAGTCATTGCTATTCTGATAAAGATATTTCAATGTTTTCCACATCGAAAATGGAGTCTCCTTCCCATGGAGGCTCGAGACAATGTGATCTTGAACTCCCTCCAAGAGGATTCTCCTAGCTCTAGCCACACACTTCTTCCATTCCACTAGTTGAGTAGCATTAGTCGGCTTCTAGACTTCTTGATCAATGAAGTCCTTAAGGCCATTATCTTCTAATACTACCTCCATGTGATCCTTCCATGCTATATAGTTCGAACTTCCATCAAGGGCATATTTGAGTCTCAAAACATAGAATGTCATCGGTGAAATAGATGTGATAAGAACTCAATTCAATATTCAGAAAACACAAACTTCAACTTCTCCCTTATTCTATATTGTTCTTCCTTGATCACTTGTGCTCTGATACCATGTAGAATTTTCTCTACAAATCAGCTAGCTCACTAATATCATGTAGAAATTTCACCTGTAGATCAAACTGATATATGCAATGACTAAAGCATAATACTAGATCTACATCTACCATAAACTTTGCGGAAGCTTAATCAACCATGAGCAACATCAAGCATGAACACATATAACTGATAAGAAGGAACCAATCACACATAACACATAATATATCATTGGGGAAAGCACCAGCATAAAACCCCAACACTATATTATTAATCAAGTGGAAATCCTCAACAAATACAAAAAAGAATCAGCTCAAAAGCTATCTTGCTCTCTCTGTAATCTGATGATGTAGATCATAGACTACCTAGGCCTCAATATATAGGCCACAAGTCCTCCAATCCCCTATTTCCTTGCGCAATTTTGATTGGGGTCCAATTACATGACATGTGGGAGTTGGCCCCAATCATACCTGCTGTCAACCTCAGGTCCAACTACGCAATCCTTGATGACTCAAGTTCCTCCTGCATGTAAGGAATATTCACAAGGAAGATCCCAGCATATGATAGTACACTGTCCCTCATTTGATCTCAACTAGGTCTCTATTTGAACTGCCATGCATCAGTTATCCATGAGAGAATACTCAATTATCTAAAAATAATGGTTGTCACATGCATGCAAGCATCAACAAACTATATCTCATTAATTTAATAACTTGTTAAATTAATTTAACTAAACTTGACTAAGTTAAACTAAGTCAACTGATCCTCTCAATATAGAAATCATCCTTAATTCCTCAATCAGTGGAGCAAATCAAGGACCCATTCCCCAATCAGTGGGGAAATTATTACATGTTCTCACAAAGACTTCAAGTTTGATTTTCCTTAACTAATTAACTCATGGAGAATTAATTAATTAATATTCAATCTACTGGTAAGACCAAATTAAAAATTTACTTCCTATTTTAGACCAGGGATTGTATAAAAATAGGAAACCAACTTGAACTGCTAAAAATAGAACTGCTATTTTTAGCACTTCTATTTTTAGCAATTTCTTGTTGCCAATTTTCAACAAGAGGTTATATCCTCATAAGGAAAAGCCTAAGCATCTAGAACTAGTGCCAAACAAGTTGCAAATTCCTGAGCTTATTTTAGAAGAAATAACTAATTATTTAAATAAAATGAAAGCACTTCCAGCTCCTGGGGATGATGCAAACAATGAACACATGGAAACATAGAATTTAACACAACAACAAGAGGGAGAAAAATTTCCACTTAAAATTACTAGTCTACCAGCTCATTTTTACCATATAGTTTGGTTTTCTCAACTAATTAAAGTTCTCCTAATGACATTAAAGTATTTTAACACCACGATAGGGGATGTTGCTTATACAATGGGAATAATTAAATTGTTTCTTGAGTGTGTAGAGTTGTATAGATCAGAATTTTCGTAAGTAAGGATCATAGATGATATAAAAAATACCATGGCTATCCTTTTCTCATTTATTTTGGGTTTACACTATATATCTCTCATCAAATCGAATTGATTATTGAACAATTAATCTTAGTTGATTTAGGGAGTCACAAATAAATTACATCATCATTAAGTTCTAATGTTTTATGTGATATGAAATGTAATGAAGATGCTACTAGGTAGGGTGAATCACATCCAAACCTTTCACCATCATTGTCTCGATTTCTTTATGTCCTTGTATATCTATCTCTTATAGGTCCTGAAGAACATTTTGTGTCATTGGTGGGAAGAGCCTCAAAAGTTGTTAATAGTAAGCCCAATGGCATCGAGTTGTCCATTTACATTTTCTAATGTTGGAGTAAGTGAAGAGAGAAGGGAAAAAAATATAAACAATGAAGTGAAAGATAAGGACGCAGGTGCATATAAACAGACTGATTGTTGGTGCACAAATTGACTACTGAGGTGTATTCATATTATTGTTTTGAAAAATTCTCAAAGGAGGGTGACTAATGTGGATATATGAAATATGGAGAACTTGCTTCCATTTTATGGCATAGAGAACTGTACATTGCTAACGATGATGTTACTTTGAGTGACAAATATCTTAAGTTTACTAAGGTGGTTAGCCAAAGTGATCATTCACAGACACATACTGTGTGGAATCCTAGAGTAGAGTTTTCTATTTGTGATAGTGCATGTTGGGAAATATCTGTAGACATGTTATTAAGGCTAGTATGGTTTGTCACAATTTTCAAATGGATAGACCATCAATGGCTATGAAGACATATGATCAATCTCTATATAGTTTGTTACAGTCTCCACCAAATGGATCAATTATTCTAGACCATTATGTAGCACTATCCATTCATATGTAGTAGGATGCTAAGAGACTATTGGGCCATTAAACCATAAAGGCACAAACCCTCAACTTATATAATTTCTTGGGAAGTGTGTTTGCAAGAAGAGTAGAACTAAAGGTAAAGTGGGTACAGTAGAAGAAAATAATGATGTAGTATGTGGGAATAGAGTTAATGCTAATGGTGACAATGAAGCTATTAGCCACAAAATTACCTCAGAAAAAAAGACTAACACAATAACAAAATTATAAGGATGAGATTTTTTAATATGCGAACTGCTACCCCTCAAAAAAATTTCATAGGCTTTGAATAAATTGTTGTACATGTCTTTCTTAGATATTTAAGGGTATTGATAGACACATTTGATATATTATGTTTTCACCATACCCAATAAGTTTTCTAAGCCATTCAAGGTATTATTCTTGTCCCTCTATAATGAAAGCAGGTTATGATCTTTGTGGTTGTTTTGTCCTTGGGAATCATTATATTGTTATTGGTATAGGGACTGGTGCACTGGAAAAAATTTGTCATAGGAGTTGGAAATTAATAATCATTGAGATATGGTGAAGTGGATGCCCAATGGTTAGTTGGGAGCATGGCTAGGAAAGCCACATGCCGTCTTTGATAAATTCTATCTTAAATGCTTTGATAAGCAAGAAAAAAAAGCCAACAATTTTTAGGTTACAAATGTCCACAACATATTTCTACAAGTACTTGAGATGTGTAAAAGATGGTTGCTGATGTGGATACCATTAATTTAGGGTAAAATATTTGTTTACAAATTTTTTTTATTGTCAAATTCAATAGAGAGGCATTCTCATGAGAATGAGTCTTGACCATGGTTCATTGAGGATTCCCGAGGCAATATGGTTAGGTGGTTATTCTTGAGTTGGAACTGAACATTATTTATTTGACCTCTAGAATGGGAACACTTTCTTGGGTCCTCAACTCTAAGTTCTATCATATATAAAAGGACCCATCTCCTCTGGTACCTTGAAGGTTATTAAACTCTTATTTTTGACAAAATCTATATTAGGAAAAGTAGGAGTTTTCTCATGTACATGTGAATCTGAGAAAACTGTAAGTAGAGCCAATAATATAATTTAATCGAATGGTCATCCAACTAGGACAATTCAATGATATAAATTTATTGAAGTCCACGATTTTGGAACCGCTATAATTACCAAGTTTAGGCATTGTAACTTTTTGACAGTATCCAATATGTCAACCTCTCAACAATCTACTTCTACAAAAATTGATACCTATGCCAAATCTTTCCCAATTGATCGTGTAATGGAAGTCTTCATCTAACACAACATGATGATATTTATTTCAAGTAGCTAATACCATTTTTTCCTATTCTATTTCTTACCACTTAACAATTTCTAGAACTTAGAATTGAATTTTATTAATTTCCGGTCCAGTCTAGTCTACCGAGGTGATAAATGTTGTCTTCACATTACTTTCTTGTTGTTGGTGATCTATATATGGAAATGGAAAGTCCACTTCTAATAGACATACCAATTGTTGCAATATTGTAAACCATTTTGCATATGTTTTTTAACACACTCGGGAGGAGTATCAATAAATGATGTAGCAATACTTACAAACATTCTCACCAATGACCATTACCTCTCTAGTCTACCTATGTATCTCTAGCTTTTAAACACTACCAATGTTCTTGATATCCAAAATGATTTTTGTGGAAAAGTAATCATATACATTATTGAGCTTAGGGACTTTTGGTTCAAGTACTACAAATTGAATTAGGTTCCTCTTAACATCCAAGGTTGTGAGGAGTTTGACTTGTCCTTTTCTATGATTTCCGACGTTAGTACTTAGTTCTTTCTGTAGATGCATGGATTCTATTCCTTTTCAGCATATTCTCAAAATATGTCACTTTGCTCAAGAGGAGGCTCTTGCTGAATCCCTGAGGTAGTAGCTTGTGTTTGTACTAATCCAGTGGAGGAAAACTAATCTATTTTTTGAGGAGATTCCATTTTTAAGACTCTTCTTGCTTGACCTTCTCACTAGTTTCCCCTATCTCAGTAATTGAAGGGACTTCACTGATTGGTTTTTTCCCCTCTCTTTTGATACACTATCCCTTTAGAGGCTAAAGCGGTGGATGTTGTAGGTTTTTTCTTCAAATAATAAGCAGGAAAAACTTGTTGTACTTGTTCCCAATAATCCAATTTCACTGCTTCTTCCAAACATTCATCTGCCTAATGCTTGTAAGCTGATAGCCTAACATTTTCTCATCCTGTTTATCATCCCATGAGGATCATACCTCAAGCTAATTCCCTTATGAAAGGCTAATGAACTCAACATGTTATCTACACAATTGAAGTAGTCCTTGTCTTCACTATGAAAGGACCCACCTACTGTGGTATCTTGAATGTTATTGAGCTCTTATTTTTGGCAAAATCTATATTAGGAAACTAACATTTTTCTCCTGTACATGTGAATCTGAGAAAACTGTCAGTAGAGTCAATAAAATATTTTATTTGAATGGTTAACCAACTAGGGTAATTCAATGAGATAAAGTTATTAGAGTCCACAATTTTCGAACCTCTATAATTACCACGTTCAAGCATTGCAATGTTTTGACAGTTTCCAATAGGCCAACATCTCAACAACCTACTTCTATAGAAATTGATACTTGTGCCAACTATTGCCCTGTTGATCATGTAATGGAAGTATTCATTTAACAAAAAATGGTGATTTTGATTTCAAGTAGCTAAAAGCATTTCTTCCTATTCTATTTCTTATCACTTAACAATTTCTGGAGCTTGGCATTGAATTTTATTCATTTCTGGTCCAGTCTAGTCTACCCAGGTGGTATATGTTGCCTGCTCTTAGAGATATATCTCTAGAAATGGAAACTCCACTTCCAATATACATACCAATTGTTGCAACAATGTAAACCATTTTGCATCTATTGTTTAGCACACTCAGTAGGAGTATAAATAAATTATGTAGCAATACTTCCAAACATTCTACCCAATGACCACTACCTCTCCAATAGACCTAAGTATCTCCAGCTTGTAAACACTACTAATGTTCTTGATATCCAAAATGATTTTTATGGCAGAGTAATCATATGCATTATTGGGCTTAGGGAATTTTCATTCAAGTACTACAAATTAAATTAGGTCCCTCTTAACACCCAAGGATGTGAGAATTTTGGCTTGGCCTTTTCTTTGATTTCTGACCTTACTACTTGGTTCTTTCTGCAGATGCATGGATTCATTTCTTTTCTTAGCATATTCTCAAAATATGTCACTTTTTTCAAGAGGAGGATGTTCTTTCTGAATCCCTGAGGTAGTAGGATTTGTTTCTACTAATGCAGTGGAGGACAACTGATCTATTTTTTTGAGGATATGCCATTTCTAAGACTCTTCTTCCTTGACCTTCTTTCTAGTCTCCCTTGCCTAAGAAATTGAAGTGACTTTACTGATTGACCTTTTTTCCCCTCTCTTCTGATACACTATCCTTTTAGAGGCTGCACTGGTGGATGTTGTAGGTATTTGCATCAAATAATAAGTAGGCAAAGCCTACTATACTTGTTCCCAAGAATCCAATTTCACTACTTCTTCCAAAACTTCATCTGCCTAATGCTTGTATGTTGATAGCCTAAAATTTTCTCATCCTTCTTATCATCCCATGAGGATCATACCTCAAGCTAATTCCCTTTTGAAGGTCTAATGAACTCAACATGTTATCTACATAAATTGAAGCAGTCCTTGTCTTCACTTTGAAAGAACGCACCTCTTGTGGTATCTTGAATGTTATTGAGCTCTTATTTATGATAAAATCTATATTAGGAAAGTATAATTTTTCTCCTGTACATGTGCCTCTAAGAAAACTGTCAGTAGATCCAATAAAATATTATATTTGAATGGTTATCCAACTAGGACAATTCAATGAGCTAAATTTATTGGAGTCCACAATTTTGGCACCTCTACAATTACTAAGTTTAGGCATTGTAACTTTTTGACAGTTTCCAATAGGTCAGTCTCTCAGAAATCTACTTCTACAAAAATTGATACCTGTGCCAACCCTTGCCTACTTGATCATGTAATGGAAGTTGTTATCATCCAGGCTAGTGGGGGTCGGGCTGTGTCAACCTTTCAACCCTGTGTAACTATTTCAAACCAGCTTTTGATTGGAAGTTCACACTTCCAACCCGAGAGGGCTCTCTCAATATTTTTTAAGAATGCAATTGGCTAACTCTGATTTTCTATTTGATTTTTCATGTGAAAGAGTGTCAGAGAAACCACCATTGGGCATGGATTCAGTCAAAGAAAAACAACAATAAACAACATTGTTTATGGGAATTGAGGCATCTTTGGTTTATTAAGGTGGATAAGGACATTCACAATGATCACATCAAATTGAAGGAAGTTGCAGTTGTTTGACAGATTTCCAAGTAATCAACAAATTGTGAAAACTAATAACAAAAAAGGAACACGACAGGATTAGACTAAAACCAGAATGAATCTCAGGCTAAAACAGAATTACTGCAAAGTGTATTTTCTATTAATTGAAAAAAATACAATAGTGGTTCTCACATCATCGATCCCCTGTGCAGAGTTGAAAATATTCATATTTATAGGGAAGATATCCCTTTACATAATTTTCCACATAGGGTAGATTCAATTGACAACTATAAGATCGAATCCTATCTGATTAATAAAACTTCGAGCCTTCATAGGAATTTCTGTTACAACAGAGTTTGAATACAAATCGGATTCATATGAATTTTTATAATAGTTTAAAGCGCATCACTATATTGGTGGAAACTCGAACATCTAGCTCTTTGAATTTGTTGTGCTATTTTCTATTGAAACATGCTGAAAATTCCTTGCTGTCTTGTTTTCCTTCACTGCTTCTACTATTATTTTAGTTTAATCATTTTCCCCTTTTACATTAATTTATCCATTTATAGACTATTGGGAAATTTAGGGAAATAATAATAATATATCCATAGCAAAGGGGTTTGATTCTTTTGGAAATCTCATTGTGATTTGTGTTTACGAAGGAAAGCAGGAGGGCCACTTCTCTTAGAACCATTCATGCAGGATGGGGCACATGGCAGCTGGGGATTGGGGGAAAAGAATACAATCAAGACAGTGAGTTATAACAGCTGCATGAATGGAGGCTAGGAGAATGGAACAGTAAGTGGGAGTGGGATCAAGTGAGAGGAGGTACGTGGCAGAAGGGGAGTGGATGTGGAGGAGGAATGAGGGTGATGTAACTAGGAGCACGTGTTATGGTGTGATTGGGCATAAGGGCTAGGTGGTTTTTGGAGGTGTTGAAAGTGCTAAGTGTTATTAAGGTGGAGGGGTGTGAAATCATGTAGGAGAGACACGTAGAAGTGGGCCCTTGTGGGAAAAACCACTTTTCGGACAACCCCCCGACCGATAAAGGGAGACATGGCAGCAGAGGGGGTGGGCGAAAATGACTATTGATCATTGATCTGGGCGGAGTCAATCTAGGCCATTCAGAAATAGGGGGTGTTTTAAATCAACACCACCCTTTTAAAAAATCACAATTGCAGCGAAGTCGGATATTACACTAATTTTTCGTGTTTTGGAGATGGGGCGGACTTGAAAATTCAGAAACTATGATATATAAAATATTGCGTTGAAATGGAGAAGTTATCACAATCGATGATTGGAGGAGAAACATATATCAAAAGAGGAGCGATATCAGCGGAGGGAATTATCAGTGGCTGGGCTTTATCAGTGGTCGGGACTTTATTGCAATCACAAGGAGGAATGTGCGATATGTGATATTGGTGAAGGGGAAAGGAAATTTGCAATATCACAATTGCAATCGGTAAGGGTAGAGCTTATTGCAATCGCATGCGGAGGTGGGTAATGATGGATATGATTTTGTATAAGGGAAAAGGCCAATGCGATATAAACTATGGGTCCCAACCTTTAAAAATGCTTACGACATATTTTATGAAGGTTTTCAAAGGAGAATGGGTCACGGCTAGAGTAGGAATGGGAAGCACGACTAGAGTAGGAATGGGTGAAATGGGATGAGAATATGGGAATATGGGAATTTATCCAAAACAATTAGAATGGACCCATTCTTCCTCCTTAATCTCCAAATATATATCACAACAACCTCTTTCAGAAAAACAACATATAGATGAAAAGATTAGTGGTGGGAAACATTAACTAATAAAACTAAAATTTATTTTAGTGAGTTATCGTGGATAACATTGGCTGCAATGGGCAATTTTCACCCCTATGGTGCAACAAAGAACTAGCAGACCAATTTCCTAACCGTTGGGTTGATCCCAATCTAAAGACTACATCAAACCCACTTCACCAAACTGAAAAGAAAACTGCAACATGTAATCTAAACCTGAAGGAAATGCTTTCACAAAAAGCTTATTTATGTCCTACTCTAACATCTGAAAATCCACCTGCTTAACTCAATCAATATAAAGTCTCTAATATGACCAAATAAAGAGTTGATCCAATGTTGGGATGGGGTCCCCTAGTGCATAATAGAATTAATTAGTCATTTTTTGTATACAATTTTGTAAAAGATGTAAAGTCTCTGTGATTTGTGGAACCGTAGCACATAGATTAATAAGAGTCAAAGGGACTTGTCCCCTTGTTTTAAGTAAAGTATTGAGTCAATTTTCAGATTCACCCATGGTGCACAGACCATGACATTGTATGGAAAAGTCTATCAATAGTTGAGTCTTAGCAAGAGGAAGAAGTAACTTAGATAGAGGATTGGGTTCATTGAAGAGTCTTCAGTAGGAGGTAAGGCAGGAAGGCTTTGCTTTCTGTGATTAGGTAGGTAGCTAAGTGTATGGAGACTTAGGTAGTGTCCACAGATGAGTGCATGAACCCATACAACTATGTGCACAGGGAAGTTTGAGTCTATAATCAGTGAATTGAAGATCAATAAAGACAATTTTCCGAATAATTACTGAGTATCCCTGTTCATCTATGTTAATGTTATATGCTGCTAATGAATGACATGTTTTATGAATTACTGATTAAGTGCTATGCGACTATCTTGAATTTATCTTAATAATATATGAAATGAATGCTTATCCACTTCTGTGAAGATTTTGGTGATTTCTCTTATGTTTTCTGACAAATTAAGTAAATTTGTGCAAACTCCAATTTCGTATTTTTTTATGATGTGCGTAAGTAGGTGAATCGATTGTTAAAGTTATGCAAGGACTAATATTGGGCCTTCATGAAGGTCTAAAGGATTCTTTAACTGAGTTTTAGTAACGTGCCCTAGAGGTTTATCGATCTACGCGAAGACAGATCTAAGGTGCTGAAAGACATCACGCTAATCTTTAGATGCATAAACTTGGTTCTTGCATCCACCCATACTGCTTCGAGTGAAACTAAAACCTGCACTATGTGGGTTATTGCCTAAAGGGCCAGTAGTGTAGGATTTTTGGGTTGGTGCAACTAACTTTGAACCTGGTTCAGGACCCCCTAAGCCAACAAATGGTTTCGTTGCCAGGATCGGGATCTGCTTGAAAGAGATGTGTGATGTCACATCATTGGAACCTGACTAATAAATAAATTGAAAAGTGGTTGGATCAAAATATTCACAAGTTCACGGCGTAAGAAAACAAGAATCTATCTTTGTCAAAGGAAGATTGGTTGGATAGATATCTGTATACAAAAATACATGAAATCTTCTTCTCCACCTTCCCATTGAACTGTACAAGTGGTTAGCCAAGATGACAGACAGTCAAGGAAGGTGGAAGCTCGATAGTCCTATAATGTGGACTCCAAAATTAGTGGGATGACTAGAAGATTCTGAAAACGAGATCGCGGGGGCTGTCAACACTGGCTCGATCGAATTCTAGGAGGATTTGTTATAGAATTTGTAGTTGATACCTCAGTCAGCTATAGTGAAGTAGAGTGAATATTCTTCAAAGGACCACGAGGCAAGTATTTAAGATCATTGAATACTTGGATTAAAATGATGTTATGTGAAAAACAGGTGATGCCATTAGCCTGATGTTCAGAGCTATGCGAAGTGGAAGATTATTTAGAAATCATGAAGGATCAGGACCAGAGTATAGTCCATTGATTGGACCTCCTTCAAGTGACGATGAAGGGGTGGGACAAACTACACTGCAAAGCACTGTTCAACTATTCACTCAGGGGATTCCTAAAACAAATCATCCATCCATTCCACCTCCAACTCCACTGCATACACCTTCACCCACACTTCCACCTCTACTGCCACCTTTCAACATGCAAAATGCAATGAAAATTCCGATCTTCAAGGGCATATGAAGTGAAGATCCAGAGCAGTTATGGTTTATTGTGAATGTTGTATGTACAACGCAACAGATCACTGATGATAACAAAAAGAAGGCATAGTTGGTTACTGCTTTGTAGGATTGCACGCTAACCTAGTACATTAAGTATTGCATTGATAATCCTCTTGGCGATGCTATCAGAGACTAAGACGACTTTGAACAAAGAGTTTAGTAAGCATAAATTTGACTCATAGTCAGTGATTGAATTTAAGGAGATCATGATGAAGGTTGAGGAGATGCCTTGAGACTTTGATCAGAGGTTGAAGTGCTAGATCAAGTAGGTTAGCATGCAAATCATAGATTGCCAGCATTGTGACTGGTTTATCATGTTGCCTCTACCCCATTTAAGAATCGATCTGTCATAGCAGAAGATAGATACATAGGGAGAAGTGTTGGAGATCATGATGAGGCTGCATGAATCAGCTATTCAGGATACGAACCTAGGAGTACAACAGATCAACTCACAGTTAGCAAGCTTACAACTAGAATTACAAAGTTTGAAAAAAGACAAGGAACCAGAAATACACATAGAGGTATGGTGTTTGAAGTGCAAGGGCCATGGGAACGATAAATACCATTGTCTCATGTATGTGAATTATATTATAGCATGGGAGTCGATTCCCCTGAAATGAGAAGCCCCAGCAGGGTCAAGCATGGGGGCTATGCTCTGGTGTGCCATTTTTCAGGTTACCGAGCAACATGAAATGGATAATTGACATTTAATTCAGAAGTTCATTTAGACACTCCAGCAGTTGTTCTATAATTCCTTCAAATCTGTGGGCCACAATGAGCACCACTGTTGAATCTATGAGCTGATGACGAAAAAAACCCCTACATACTGTATGTTAGCATAAATGCAGCCTCTAAATTAAGAAGTCAGAGGAGCATGTGAAGGTTATCAGAGTCGAGGATTAGGCCGAGGAGAAGAAGGACCTGGTAGAGGGTGTGATCAGATTATCTGTTACAACTGTGGATAGCTGGGGCACTATACGTGAGAGTACTAGAATCGTACACACCCATCATGCCAATACTGTAGATAGTTCAACCATACTATAGAAGAATGCACGATGTTAATAGCTAAAATGCAAGAGAAGAAAAACAACCTCAGTAGCCGACACAAAATTTACAAATGATGAGGGTTGAGCCCCGTGAAGAAGATCAAAGCATTAATATTGTGCTAAGAAGTGGAATGACGACTGGCATTGATAAAGGTAAATAGTTTGAAGAAGAGGCATGGGTCTACAAAGCTCTAGAGAAAGAAGTTGGCTTTGACCTGGATCATGCTAAGGAAACTTTTATGGAAGCTAAGAAGAGCTTCACGGAGGCCTCCACCTCAGGAAGCTAGGGCAAGATGCAAGAACTCAACGCACCTACAGAGGTTGATCCTTTTGTAATCACTATGTTTTTGGAGACCTGCATGAAACTGCTACAAGATAGTAAGGCTATAGAAGGCCTACAAGAATTAATAAATAAATGTGCTAGTAAGGAAAACGAACCTGATGAACACTGCACGTCAGAAATATTGGAAATAATAAGGCACAGATAGGAAGAGAGATTAGGCTAACAACGAAGATAAGTGATTATGAGATGGACCAGGTCATCTTGGATCTGAGGGTCCGATGTGAATGTTTTACCTAAACAGACAAGGGAAAGGATGGAGAGACCTACGCTGCAATGGTCTTTGATTCAGCTCAGGATGGAAAATGAGAAAAAAATCATCCCCATGGGATGATTATATGGGGTAACAGTGGATATTGAAGGTGCGAGTGCAGTGGAAAAATTTGAAGTTATAGAAATTGTTGATGACAGTAATCCTTACCCACATCCTTGGGAATTGATTGGGCTATTGATATGAATGGGGTCATCAATTTGAAGAAAAAACGATGTTGTTTGAAAGAAATTCGCGTAAGGTTTTAGTAGAACCTACAGAAGGGGCATGCTATACTAAACCAGTCCATGATTATGAAGAAAGTGATGATGAACTGGATCAAATTTACAAGATAACAACTTGAGATTGTGACTGGGTCAATCTGACAACAGATGGTAGATTGCATGGGGATGGGAGAGTTCTTGCTCCTCTGATTCAAATGAAGAGTTAGAGCATTGGCATAATCGCTTACATGAAGTTTCTACATTACGATGTAATATGACGATGAAGTCGTTGCATTGTGTTTAATCAGAGGTTAGAAAATTACCTTATTATGATGGTTTAACTGATATAGATCTATTTTTGGATGAATTTCAGTTTGAAGTCCCCGAGGACCACCACTTCCAAGCATTAGAGTTGGCACTGTGCGCTATGCCTGCACGATGGTTGGGTACACATAAGGATAGTTTTGCTGGATCGCGAGATTACAGAAGAATTATGAAGCTGCGGTTTGGGAGTGCTACTACCAAAATGACTGAGAAGTATAATGGAAAGGATGATCCACATAATCACCTTGCAATATGGACTAAGGCATGGGGGACAAAACTGCAACCAGAGTGAGTACACATATTTTGTTGTACCTTGGATAAAATCCCCATGAACTGGTATCTTGAGATGGAGCTCCGCCATGGCACTGCGGAATGGGATGTCTTGAAGGAAGGGTTCTTATTGACTTTCAGTTTTGAAGATGGGTTTGCAAGAATCGATGAAGCACTAAAATATGTTAAAGCGGTTATCTTCAGAACACCGAAGGAACATGTGGAATGGACCCAACCAGATTGGAGCACCCAGTTGTGCCACACATTAGAATTCTCTAATTTGACCGTTGAAGAAGAAGAAGAAGACCCAAGGAACATCAATATTTCAGAGGCAGAAGGGCATCACGAAGTCAATGACCCACAAATAGAAAACCCGGACATCTCCATAGCTTTGAAAACAAAGCAAGTAAACATTGGCACTCAAGAAAAACTAAAGTTTGCAAAAATAAGAGATTATTGGGATAACGCCATAGTAGATAAAATTGCTGAATTACTTCACGAATACCACAATATCTTCCCCACTAAGTTTTCGGATTTAAAGGGAATAATTGGAAATTTGGGTGTTATGAAAATCACATTAAAGCTGGACGGGAATCCTATTAAATAGAGGCCTTATTGCCTTAATCCTAATTATAAGGAAAAGGTTCTCCAAGAGATGGATAAGATGTTGGGGGCAGGCATCATAGAACCTATTGAAGAATCCGATGGGGTGAGCCCGATGGTGGTTCAAGAGAAGAAACAAAAAGGTGAAATAAGGAATTGCTTATATCTGCGAAAGCCTAACGATACATGTGTCTATGATCCATTTCCAACGCCATTTACCGATGAAGTGTTAGACAATAATGGAGGACATGAGGCCTATTCCTTTACTGATGGGTTTTTAGGGTATCATCAAATCAAGATCATGCCAGAGGATAGGAGTAGAATGACCTTTGTGAAAAAGTGGGGTTGTTTTCAGTGCAATGTGATGCCATTTGGACTAAAGAATGCACCTACAATATTTTCCCGTGTAGTCATAACAATGTTCAAGAAGTTGATTCATAAGTTTATGGAAGTGTACTTTGATGACTAGATGGTTTTTGGATTAGTGAAGTGCCATGTAGCAAGTCTGCGCCTGATGCTAGATACATGTCATCGATACCAGATAGCACTGAATTTGAAAAAATGCATATTTTGTGTTCCTTTCGGGATTTTGCTGGGTCATGTTGTGTGTAAGAAAGGATTTATGGTGGAACCTACAAATATTTCAGTAATTGTGAACTTGGACGCCCTTAGGAATGTCAAGTAGCTACGTGCAACGCTGGGACATATGGGATACTATAGAAAATTTATCAAAGCTTATGCTCAAATTACCGCACCCATGGAGAAACTGATAAAGAAGGATGTGAAATTCTATTGCGACGAAGAGTGTCAGTGCAACTTAGATATGTTGAAACAAAATATGGTTGATGCACCAAAATTGCTTTTCCCCGATTGGAAAAAGGAGTTTCATGTACATGTGGATGCTTCTTGCATTGCGTTAGGTGCTGTGTTAATATAGGTTGTGAAGGAGAAATGGACCATCCTATCGCATTCGCAAGTAGAAAGTTATCGAAGGCCAAGAAAAATTATTCAATGAGTAAGCGCGAAGGGTTGGCCATGGTCTATGCATTGCAAAAATTCAGGTATTATTTGTTAGGCGGACATTTCAAGATGTATACAGATCATTCTACCATAAAATACCTGGTCAACAAGCCTGTGTTTGGGGGTGAAATTTGCAGATGGATGTTATTATTTTAGGAGTATGACTTTGAAGTCATTTTCAAGCCAGGGAGGCTGAATGTGGGCCCTAACCATCTATCATGAATTGAAACAGGCAACGAACCTAGTAATTTGGAGGATGGGTTGCCATATGCGAAGCTCTTTGCGGTGTGCATAGTAGATGACTATTTTGCAAATGTTATTCAATTCTTAACTATAGTGATGGTGCCGGATGGATAAACAAGTCAGCAGAGGAAGGAATTAGTAGTATGCGTAGCGAATGTTTCAGCCATTGTGGGACAATTTTACAAAATGGGTGTTGATGAAATATTATGAAGATATGTGTCAGACTTTGAGCATGATAGCATTCTCATCAAGGCTCACTGGGGAACTGTAGGAGGCCATTATGCAGGCAAAGCAACTGTGCAGAAGATTTTGCACACAGGTCTATGGTGGCCAACATTGCATAAGGATTCCAAGGAATACTGTAAGGCATGCGATGCATGTCAAAGAACTGGTAGACTGTCACAAAGGGCTGAGCTACCACTACATCCTCAGGTATCTCTGCAAGACTTTGAGAAGTGAGCAATTGATTTTATTGGGCCAATTAAGCCCCCTGGAAAGAAAATGGACACATGTTACATTATCACTGCGATGGAATATCTAACTAGATGGGTGGAAGCACAACCTACCAAAGATTGTATAGTGGCTACGGCTACAAAATTCTTGTTTGAGTATGTCTTAACAAGGTTTGGATACCCGAAAGTGTTGATGAGTGACAGGGGTACACACTTTCTGAATGAAACAATCAGTGCATTGATTAAGGAGTTCCAAGTCTACCATCAAAAGAGCACACCATATCACCCATAGGTAAATGGAACTGTCAAAGCATTTAACACAATTTTGGAGAATGCACCGAAAAATATCTATAACGCGCAGTGGAATGACTGGGATGTACGCATACCTGTAGTACTATGGGATCATAGGACTACTTGTAAGAAGTTGACATTACAAACGCCATTCAAATTGGTCTGTGGGGTCGAAGCCGTGACTCCGATGCAATACATTATGCCTAGTCTACACATAGCGGATTTGACAAATATGGTGGATCGCGAGGCCTTGGAAGAATGGTTTGCACATCTCATGGAGCTTGAAGAATACCTATATGAGGAAGAATTCCAGGGAAAGGAGGATATTGATGCCAAAGAAGTGGAGTCGATGACGAGCCTGCTTGAGTATATCCCTCTGCGCAAGGGAAAAGCTAAGGTCACAAAGAATCATGATACGGGAAAATTTTCAGTGTCAACACCTTTGTTGCCTGAGCAAGTTATGTTTGGATGTCATAGGATGGCACATATTACATTGCGCAAAATGGAAGATTGGGACCTAGCAAAACATTCAAAGTTTCTGCACTTGGTGACTCACAAGTACATGATGAAAACCTACTTTGAAGACACAGGGGTTACAACTTTCGAGTCCATGAAGTGGGTGTGTGGTGTTGAGCAGTCAAGGTTGCTCAATATATTGTTGGTGTTGCATTATCACCGCACCCCCATTAATATGGTCTGTGTGTGCCATCTCCTCACACTGATGCATGATGGGTGCCTATGTCTAGGAGATCCTATCCCTATCACTGACATGCTATTACTCGGGATCACTAAGTTACCTTACAAAGGCATGTACCCTGCCAAGGAGTTTGGAGGAAAAATCAAAGAGAAAGAATTGGCAGATAAAATGAAGGAATTTGGTCTGATAAAAGTGTTGTGCGTGTACTCTATCACCTCCATATCATACCTAACAGTACAGTTGGCTACCCAGATTCTAATAGGAAAAATAATGAGAAAATGTCGAGTGGATGAAGTTCTAGTGCTGGTCATTTCGCTCACCTCTCAGTGCGCGAAGGGGGTTCAATACAAATGGGCTAAATATCTATGTCAGGAGCTCCTCACAAACTATTGTGAGGAACAAGACAAGATCAAGACATTTCATTATGCCTGGCTATTGTTGTCGATTGTTTTGGTTGCCTGGAAGCTACCGAAAGATAGATATTTTCCTCTGCATAAAGAAGCATTTCCCGAGGCAACGTGGTTTGCCTCATTATGCATCTCAAAATATATAAAACACGTTAAGGAGACAAAGATCTTTTGGGTTCTGATGAGATGGACATGCATATGGAAGTTAACCAGTGACTGATGTTGTCTCCCACCTTGTACACACATCTATTGGCTTGTGCAGAATTAAAATCTTCATTTTAATAGGGTCTTGATCAAAGTGCATAGACCCTGAGAAAAAATGGTACGCCTTTCCTTATATGGTGACAGATATAGATATCCAGGAGGTTGTGGGGCTTTGGCTGCATGAATGGTGCATGCATACAATGTTAGATGTAGGAACAAGCACAGGCGCAAAAAGCTTTGCTGTGCAGAAGCGAAAGGATTCTGCCAAGAAAGATCCATACACATTAGATGCACAAAAGAAGAAGGAGGTTGCTATGGAAGCTACAAAGAAGGCCCACATGGAGGAGGAGCACACTGACAAAGCACATGCATAACACGAACAAAAGGATGCAGAGGAGTGAGAAGTTCACTTCCCACCACACTAATGAGAAAGTGTTGTCAGGGAAAGGAGGAGGTGGCAATGAGGAGAAAACCACTCTGTTCATCATGGAGAAGTGCGCACAGGAGCAGAAAGGTGGGCAATGAAAGAAAAAGAAGTATGATAAGAAGACACATGTTGACACCATGATGCTGACAGAGGGCGATCTTGATGGGATCGATGACAAAATTAGGGACACAAAGACAAAGGTGTTGGAATAATTCGAGCAACAATACATGCAAACACTCGAGAGAATCCAGAAGGATCTTCACAAGCTATAGATCCAACTAAATAGAATTTAGGCGGATGTAGGGAAGGCGAGTGGCGCACAAGAAAGCCTAACATAGGGAAGGTGTGCCGTATCAGAGATTGACTGGCCTCAGGATGTCAAAATATTTTTGTTACCTGAAGGGTCAGTCCACGTAGAGTTGGATGAGCATCACACGTTGCTTCACAAAGTGAAAGACATGGGAGTAAACCTTGCTGCTTTACCACTTGAGTCCCTTCATGCGCTCCATCAGGGGCTCGCTGATGAGTAAAAAATCAGAGAACATTGCACACTTACTACTGTTAGTGACTTAAAATTCAACAATCAACATCTATTCATAGAGAAGACTCAGGCCCTCAAGGAGTTGGAGGAGTTACACACTCAATTTCAAAACCTAGTCAGAGCAATCGAGGAGGCCTGTAAATATGTACCTAAATTAGGTATACGTAATGATGTAGATGCTTTATTCGAGGTTAGGAAATTGGTTGTTACAGTACGCGCTTCAAAGGAGAAGGTAGACAAGGTGACTTTTGACCTTAAGATGTACATAACTGAGTTGCAGCCGACCACATTGCTAGAGGTTTGGGAACAAATAAACGTAATGATTAAAGAATCCATGGCTTGGTTAGATGTCATTTTTCAAGGGTGAAACAAGGTCTTCACTTAGGAACTAGGCCTCTGGGATACATTGT
Source organism: Pinus taeda (assembly GCA_000404065.3). NCBI lineage: Eukaryota > Viridiplantae > Streptophyta > Pinopsida > Pinales > Pinaceae > Pinus > Pinus taeda. The sequence continues at coordinate 30,924 of APFE030128236.1, read as the reverse complement.
AGGAGGATCCTATGCTGCAACAGTTAAGCACAAAGCTTAGGGAAGCAGAGAAACAGTAAGATGAAATCATCATGATAGTGTAGACTTTGGTGCCATTCTAGTGTTTCACACACTTACAGGAAGCTAAATAAAATTTGCTTCACATTCACAAATTGCATAAGAAGAAGTCTGTGCTTAGCACAAGGCTTGAGCCCTGGATAAAGGAATACAACCATTTCTCACAGACCATTTTGGAGAAGCTGAAGGCTATGCAACAGACACAGAGGACTACGCAACTGGCCTTAGAGGGACCAACCATAGAGAAACTGGTCCAAGAGGTGCAACAAGCAACATAACAGAGTATAGTGGAGCTACAAGCATTAGCCAATGCATTCAATGAACTCCGCAAGAAAGCAAAACAACCAGTTGAGTGACTCGAGGGAAAGTCACGATCTTTGTGTTGGGGTCCCCTAGGGAAGAATGGAGTTAATTAGTCCTTTTTTGTAAACAATTTTGTAAAATATGTAAAGTCTCTATGATTTGTGGAAGTGGAGCACGTAGATGAATAAGAGTAAAGTTTTGAGTCAGTTATGAGATTCACCCATGGTCCATAGACCATGGAATTGTATGGAAAAGTATATAAATAGTTGAGTCTTAGCAAGAGGAAGACATAACTTAGATAGAGGATTGGGTTCATTGAAGAGTCCTGGGTAGGAGGTAAGGCAGGAAGGTTATGATTCCTGTGCTTAGGTAGAGAAAGGAAGGCTCCACAGTTGAGTGCACGGATACCTAGGTAGAGTCTGTAGCTGAGTGCGTGGACCCTTGCAGCTGTGTGTGTAGCGAAGTTTGAGTCTGTAATCAGTAAATTGAAGATCAATAAAGAAATTTTTCTCAAGAATTAATGAGTATCCCTATTCATCTGTGTTTATGTTATATGCTGCTGATGAATGATATGCTTTATGAATTATTGATTAAATGCTATGATACTATATTGAATTTATCTTAATAATATATGAAATGAATGCTTAGCCACTTCCATGAAGATTCTGGTGATTTCTCTTATGTTTTCTAACAAATTAAGTAAATTTGCACGAACTCCAATTTATGATTGCTTTTTGATGTGTGTAAGTAGGATAATTGACTGTTAAAGGTCCACAAGGACTACTCTTGGGCCTTTGTGAAGGTCTAAAGGCGACTTTAACTGAGTTGTAGTAACGTTCCTTAGGAGTTTATCGATCAGTGTGAAGGCAGATCCAAGGCAAAGAAAGACATTAGACTAGCCTCTAGATGCAGAAACTTGGTTGTTGCATCACCCTATACTACTTCTGGTGAGACTGTAGCATGCGCTACACAGGTTTTTGCTGAAAGGGATAATAGTGTAGGGCTTTGTTGGTTGGTGCAACTAACTCTGAACCTGGGTCAAGACCCCCTAGCCAACATCCAACACCTGGGATTCTCGACTATCCTTAAACAAAATTAGTAGTGGATCATATATGGGAAACTCAAAATAAAAACCAAATCCATCACTTAAGCTTAAAAATGAAAGAAACTTCACCTTCATTAATGACCGGAATAGACTTGCAGTAGAGCTCATCTTGAAAATATTCAAGCTATTGATATGCAAGTAGTGGAGTCATTATGAAACTTCGATATTCAGTGTTCTTTAAGAGTGGAGTCACGAGGGTATTATCACAACCTTCAAAACTTCTAATTTCCTATTACCCTCAAGAATCAGATAGAAGAGAGTCGAAGAGAATCCTAGAAAAAGGCGCCTTTTGGCTCCCGGTTGATGCACCAAAATGTTATCATTCGGGCTGGTGGGGGTTAGCTTGTGTCAACCTTTCAACCCGGTGTAACTATTTCAAACTAAATTTTGATTGGAAGTTATCCCTTCCAATCCAAGAGGGCTCTCTCAATATTTTTTAAGAATGAAGATGACTAACTCTGGTTTTCTATTTGATTTTTTAGGTGAAAGAGTGTGAAGGCAGCCACCATTGGGCATGGAGTCAGTCAAAGAAAAAAAAAAATAAACAACTATGTTTTATGGAAACTGAGGCATCTTTGGTTTACTAAGGTGGATAAGGACATTCATAGTGATCACAACAAATTGAAGGAAGTTGGAGTTGTTTGACATATTTCCAAGTAATCAATAAACTATGACATATTTCCAAGTAATCAATAAACTATGAAAACTAATAACAACAAAGGAACATGATAGGATGGGACTGAAACTTGAATGAATCTCAAGCTAAAACAAAATTGTTGCAAACTGTATTTTCTATTAATTGAAAACAATACAACATTGGTTCTCACATCATCGATCCCCTGTGCAGAGTCGAAAATATTCATATTTATAGGGAAGAGATCCCTTTACATAATCTGCCACTTGGGCTAGATTCAATCGACAACTATGAGATTTAATCCTATTCGATTAATGAAACTTTGAGCCTTCATAGGAATTTTTGTTACAATAGAGTTTGAATACAAATGAGATTTGTATGAACTGTTATATTAATTTAAAGCATGGCACTGTATTGGTTGAAACTCAAACATCTAGCTCTTTGAATCTGCTGTGCTATTTGCTAGTGAAACGTGCTAAAAATGCCTTGCTGTCTTCTTTTCCTTCATTTCTTCTGCTGTTATTTTAGTTTAATCATTTTCCCACTTTAAATTAATTTATCCATTTATAGACTATTGGGAAATTTGGGGAAATAATCATAATAGATTCATAGCAAAAGGGGCCAATTCTTTTGGAAGTCGCATTGCGATCTGCGTTTACAAAGGAAAGCAGGAGGGACACTTCTCTAGAACTATTAATGTGGGATGGGCCACGTGGAAGCTGGGTATTAGGGGAAAAGAATACAATCGTGACAATGAGTTATAACAACTGCGTGAATGGAGGCTGAAAGAATGGAATGGTAACCAGGAGCGGGATCAAGTGGGAGGAGGTACATGGTAGTAGGGGAGTGGAGGTGGAGTAGAAGTGAGGGTGACATAACTGAGAGCATGTGTTATGGCATGAGTGGGCGTAAGGGCTGAGTGGTTTTTGGAGGGGGTGCGAGTGGTAAATGGTATTAAGAGGGGGGGATGCAAAATCATGTAGGAGGGACATGTAGTAGCGGCCCTCACGGGGGAACACTATCGGTCATTGATCTGGGCTCAATCAATCTAGGCTGTTTAGAGATGGGGGGTGTTTTAAATCAACGTGACACTTTTAAAAAATTGCAATCGAAATGCGACCCTTTTAAAAAATCACAATCATAGCAGGGTCGAAGCTTTACACTTATTTTTCATGTTTTGGAGATGGGGTGGACTTGAAAATTCAAAAATTGCGATATATAAAATATCGCGGCCGGAAGGGAGAAGTTTATTGCAATCGGTGATCGGAGGAGAAGCAAATATTGGTGGAAGAGAAATATTAGCCGAGGGACTTATCAATGGCTGAGACTTCATTGGTGACGGGGAAATTATCGCAATCATAGGGAGGAACGTGCGATATACGATATCAGTGGAGGGGAAAGGAACTTTGTGATATTACAATTGCAATCGAGAAGGGTAGAGCTTATCACAATCATAGGTGGAGGTGGGTGACGGAGGATATGATTTTGCATAAGGGAAAAGGCTGATGTGATATAAAATACAGGTCCTAGCCTTTAAAAAGGCTTGAGGCATATTTTATGAAGGTTTTCAAAGCAGAATGGGTCACGGCTAGAGATTTTTAATGGATTAATGTGTCTAGAGTTTGAAGGTAGGAAATGCGGCTAGAGTTGGAATGGGAAACATGGTTAGAGTAGGAATGGGAAACATGATGAGAGTAGGAATGGGTGAAATGGAATGAGAATATGGGAATATGGAAATTTCTCCAAAACAAATAGAATGGACCTATTCTTCCTCCTTAATCTCTAAATATAAAGCACAACAACCTCTTTAAGAAAAACAACAGATAGATGAAAATATCAGTGGTGGATAACCTCAACTAATAAAACTAAAATTTATTTTAGTGAGCTATAATGGATAATAGAATTCTTCATCTAACACAACATGATGATATTGATTTCAAGTATCTAAAATTATTCCTTCCTATTCTATTTCTTACCACTTAACAATTTCTAGAACTTGGCATTGAATTTTATTAATTTCTGGTCGAGTCTAGTCTACCCAGGTGGTATATCTTGTCTTCACATTACTTTCTTGCTGTTGGAGATCTATCTCTATAAATGGAAAATCCACTTCCAATAGACATACCAATTGTTGCAATATTGTAAACCATTTTTCATCTATTGTTTAACACACTTAGTAGGAGTATAAATAAATGATGTAGCAAACAAACATTTTGGCCAATGACCAATACCTCTCTAGTCTACCTATGTATCTCTAGCTTGTAAACATTTCCAATGTTATTGAATATCCACAGTGATTTTTGTGGTAGAGTAATCATATGCATTATTGGGCTTAGGGACTTTTGGTTCAAGTACTACAAATTGAATTAGGTCCCTCTTAACACCTAAGGTATTGAGGATTCTGGCTTGGAATTTTCTCTAATTTCCAACCTTAGTACTTATTTCTTGTATAGATGCATGGATTATTTTTTTTTTAGCATATTCTCAAAATATGTCACTATTTTAAAAAGGAGGATGCTCTTGCTAAATTCCTGAGGTAGTAGGATGTGTTTGTAGTAATGCAATGGAGGGAAACTGGTCTATTTTTTTGAGGAGATGCCATTTATAAGACTCTTCTTGCTTGGCCTTCTCGCTAGTTTTCCATGCCTAAGAAATTGAAGTGATTTCACTGATTAGCCTTTTGTCCCCTCCCTTCTGATACACTATCCCTTTAGAGGCTGCAGTGGTGGACGTTGTAGGTTTTTGCTTCAAATAATAAGAAGGCAAAGCATGTTTTATTTGTTCCAAATAATCCAATTTCACTGCTTCTTCCAAAACTTCATCTGGCTAAAGCTTGTATACTGATAGCCTAACATTTTCTCATCTTGCTTATCATCACATGAGGATCATACCTCAAGCTATTTCCCTTCTGAAGGTATAATGAACTCAACATGTTATCTAAATAAATTGAGGCATTCCTTGTCTTCACTATGAAAGGACCCACCTCCTATGGTATCTTGAATGTTATTGATCTCTTATTTTTGACAAAATCTATATTAGGAAAGCAACACTTTGGTCTTGTATAGGTGCATCTGGGAAAACTGTCAGCAGAGACAATAACATATTTTATTTGAATGGCTATCCAACTAGGACAATTCAATGAGCTAAATTTATTGGAGTCCACAATTTTGGCACCTCTATAATTACCAGGTTTAGGTAATGTAACTTTTTGACAGTTTCCAATAGGCCAACCTCTCAACAATCTATTTCTACAAAAATTGATACTGGTGCCAACTCTTGCCCATTTGATCATGTAATGGAAGTATTCATCTAAAACAACATGATGATATTTATTTCAAGCATCTAAAAGCATTCATTCCTATTCTATTTCTTACCACTTAATAATTTCTGGAACTTGGCATTGAATTTTATTAATTTCTGGTCCAGCCTAGTCTACCTAGTTGCTATATGTTGTCTTCACATTACTTTCTTGCTGTTGGAGATCTATCTTTGGAAATGGAAACTCCACTTCCAATGGACATACCAATCGTTGCAATATTGTAAACCAATTTGCATAAGTTCTTTAACACACTCAGTAGGAGTATAAATAAATGATGTAGCAATACTTACAAACATTCTGGCCAATGACCACTACCTCTCTAGTCTGCCTATGTATCTTCAACTTGTAAACACTGCAAATGTTCTTGATATCCATAGTGATTTTTTTGGTAGAGTAATCATATGCATTATTGGTTGTAGGGACTTTTGGTTCAAGTACTACAAATTGAATTAGGTCCCTCTTAACATCCAAGGTTGTGAGGGGTGTGGCTTAGTATTTTCTTTGATTTCTAACCTTAGTACATAGTTCTTTCTGTAGATGCATGGTTTTTTTTTTTTTTTTTTAGCATATTCTCAAAATATGTCACTTTTTTCAAGAGGAGGATGCTGTTGCAGAATCCTTGAGGTAGTAGGTTGTGTTTGTACTAATGCAGTGGAGGACAACTAATCTAATTTTTTGAGGAGATGACATTTGTAAGACTCTTCTTGCTTGCACTTATCACTAGTTTCCCCTTCCTTAGCAATTGAATTGACTTCACTGACTGGCCTTTTGTACCCTCTATTTTGATAAAATATCCCTTTAGAGGCTGCAATGGTGGATGATGTAGGTTTTTGCTTCAAATAATAAGTAGGTAAAGCCTACTATACTTGTTCCCAAGAATCCAATTTCACTGCTTCTTCTAAAAATTCATCTTCCTAATGCTTGTATGCTGATAGCCTAACATATCTCATCCTGATTATCATCCCATGAGGATCATACCTTAAGCTAATTCCCTTTTGAAGGTATAATGAAATCAACATGTTATCTACATAAATTGAAGTAGTCCTTGTCTTCACTATGAAAGGACCCACCTCCTATGGTACCTTGAATGTTATTGAGCTCTTATTTTTGACAAAATAAACGTAATCATAGTCCATTATTTTCTTGATGAATTCTAGCGATAAAATTCTCATTGTATGGAATACGGGGAAGATGTATGGTTTTGTTTATGAACCATACACTTTGGTTATTATATAGCCCTCAAATCAAAGATATAACAGTCTCCCTACACTTGCTAGAGCATTATTTCCCATTTTTGGAAATGGACTACTGGAGCTTCTTTATTGTAAATGAGTGTATATTCCCAAATACTATTCACTTCTTAGAAGGCCTGCCACCTTTTTCCTTTAGTAGAAGAAATAGGTAGTAGAAACACCCTTAGTAAGCTATTAGAATGTCATATGTACTTCATAGATTCATGAAACCTGGTTGTGGTCTTGTATTACCAAAAATATTGAACCATTGATATTTGTACAATGAACTCTGCTCACATCATAAACAACATTTCTACATGGTCTTCCATTATTAGAAATTGCACAAGATCATAATCCCTGAATAAATTTTCACTTAACAATTCTGGAGATGAACTTAGTGATATTGTGGTAGTCTCCATAAACACAAAGGTTCTTTGTGATCTAGATAATTCTTTAAATTTTCAGTTTTACAAAGATTCATCACCAGATTCTCCAAATCCATCTTTGTTCATGACCACTGCAATATTCTCTCCTCAATGGAACAATTTCTTATCAACTTATATACAATCATCATTTTTTCTTGACCTATCCTATGAGATCATGATTGAGCTCATAAATAACTAAAATTTAGATCATATATAATAACTGTATCCGCACTTGGAAAATTGATTCCAACCCCCCTAGTCTGAGTTGAAATAAGAAAAATAAAAGTTTCGTTATCTGGGCCACTGATGTTCTTTATTCAATTTTGCTTTTGTAATGTTGAAGTGGTCACATTCATTCAAAAAATATACAAACTCTAAGAAGTTAAAGAAGTCTTCAAGTATATCAAGCATCCCTTTTAACCTTGTTTCAATTGTGGAAGAACCTTTCCAATTCATGAAGCTTTCTAGATGCTCTAACTAGCATCTCAAATATCTTTCTTACAAAATCACTCACCAGTTAGACCGAGAGATAGAGATAAGGAACCCCGGGGAAGGAACTATGTGTTAATGATTTGAGGCTTCTGTAATCTCTATTCTGTGTAGTGTTATCTTCTGGAGTCATCACATTCATGTTTGTTGGAATCGATGTTTTGAACTAACCTCTGTGGTTCATCTTCAGGAATAGATCTAACAGTGAATAAGTCAAAACTCAATAGGGTTGATAAATAAGGTTAGGGTTGGTCTAGAAATGAATACTAGCTGACAGGTTTAATTCAGATTTGTTTATTTTTAATTTTGTTGTTAATTATAATAATTATATTTTTTATTAATTATTGGTTTTATTTTATTTTTAATTCCTAATCAAAATGTGTAGTTTTTTCTTCTTCTTTAAGATTAAAATTAGGATTTGAAATTTATTAATTCATAATTAATACTAATTAGTGATTATAAACTAATTATTATTTATTAATTTTTTTAATCATTCAACATAACTTAAAATTAAAAATAATCATAATAACTAATAAAATTAATCAATAATACACACAATTTTAATTAGTTTATAATCACTAATTAATATTAATTATGGTGTTAATCATTATTAATCCCTAGGTATTAATATTATTTATTTTTTATCAATTCAAGCATAACTTAAATCAAAATAATCATATAATTAATAAAAATTAATTAATAATACACATAATTATTAATTAGTTTATAATCACTAATTAGTATTAATTATGAATTAATAAAATTCTAATCTTAATTTTAATCTTAAAGAGGAAGAAAAAACTAGACATTTAATTAGGAATTAAAAATAAAAATAAAACCAATAATTAAAATTAAAAAGTATAGTTATATAATTAACAACAAAATTAAAAATAAACAAATCTGAATTAAACCTGTCAGCGAGTATTTATTCCCGGACCAACCCTAACCTTATTTATCAATCCTATTGAGTTCTGACTTATTCACTCTTGGATCTATTCCTGAAGATGAACCATAGAGGTTGGTTTGAAACGTCGATTCCAACAAACATGAATGCGTTGACTCTAGAACTATGTGTTGTTAACCATTGCGGCTATGTAATGCAGTGAATGTCTTCATGCAGGTAGTGACATGGTTTCTATGACGACATTACCTTCTATGAATGACTTATGTGCAGGAAGAATGGATGGCTTCTGTGGCATCGGTTCTATGTTTGCTATAATGGCATGTGAGTTTCCAATGGTACCACCGAAAGAGATAGACATCTGCCAAGAAGGCCCCTATCAATTCATATGCGATAGATGAGAAGGCCCCATCAATCCAATGAATGAGATTTATTATGTTCCATGTTCCCACCATAAAACATTGAGGATGTCATTTACATATGAGTATAATGATTGATCCATGCCCAATATATTTGATTGATCTATACCTCCAAGAACATTACACCGAACAATTACACCCTAGATTTACACATGGTCAAGAGAACCAAGGGGTAGGCACAAACTTTCATTGGAAATAAAATATAGAAAGCCTACTTACTCAATTTACAATCTGGAAGGAGGAGAATTTCTGGAATGATATTCAAGTATTAGTTGTAACATGATCTGGTAGAACTTATTAATCATGGCTGGTTGAATAACTTTCTCTTGAAAATAAATTATGGCACCTTGTGAGATAGTTACATGAAGCCTTCCATATAATGCTCAAATAAAAGAAGAAAATGATGATTTTACTTGCCATGAAATTCATTGATGAAGATAATAAAGGGAAAGAAAATAATGTTGTGATCATGTTCCTCCCATGTTCAATCATATATGAGAGTTTTCAATAGCTACAATAGGTGTGAGGCAATGTAGAACTGCTTTCTAGAGGTGCACAAGGTCTCCATTTTTTTTGTTGTTTTTTTTTTGTCCTTCTTCGCCAGAACCATATTGATTTTTAGGCTTGGTCACATTGCACATCTGCACTTCCATAGTCTCCCAGACCTTGCAGCCTCTTGTCTAATCCCTATAACATCAATGGAATTCATCACCTTCTCAGTTGAGTCTTGTCATGACATAGTTCTCACTTGAATAAGAAAGAATCACACCAAAACCAATTATAGTGCCTCCCAAAATGTGTTGCAGGATCAAATCATGGACTCCTCTAGGGTTCTCTGACTATGAAACCACCTTGAATATAGACAAACAAGCCCAAAAAAATATGAAAGACTAAGGAAACAACCTATCATGTTCCCTTGTTGGCCCCTCTATCCAATTTTCTTGACAACTAAATTCTTTTTTTCAAACCAGTAACCCAACTTTTAGCCTCTGTTAGGTTGGCTTGTTTCCCTAGAAATGCCTTTTTTTTTCTCCACTGATTTTATATAACCAAACACTGTAGAAAAACTTGTGATAATTTTGAATTTCACCAAAAATCCTCAATGAAGTTCCAAACTTGGCCCAAGACTTGCTAGATGAATTCTTCTTTTACAACATAAGGCTTCAACCAAGACTTGTCTAACACTTGGATCTTATCATGATCATCTATTTCTAGCCACCTTGAGGGTTGTTGAGGAAGTATGCAAAGTTGTAACTCTTCCATGTCTCTCCTCTCCATGGTTTCAGAAAGGCAACACTCAAATGAAGAGGGTATATTATCATTGAAACTCGAGAACAATGTTGAAGAGTTTCCATGATATATTTCAAAACATCCTAAGCTAGCAGCAACTAGATTTGTCTATGAAAATGAGATGTTTCATTTTTCTAATTCCCTTATATAACATTAGCTTTCTCACGTTGACTACATCATCCCATCGAAGTAAAATAGATGTTTGAAAATATCACATATGCTCCATTCAAGTGTCTCGAGTGGCTTAGGAAGCCAACCAGGCATGCATGATGATCCACTCTAGGATTCACCTCAAACTTTCTACTAATTCAATCAAAATGATGCTAGCCTTCATCTACTATTCCTACCTAGTTATTGTTAGATAAAATAACAATGAAGCTGATAAGGCCTACCTTAATGCCTTCTTCCTTTATTTCACAAATGTGTTATGGCATCTTCCTCATGCCCATACATTCAATACCCACACTGTAAGTCCACTAAGTCAACACATGAAGGAAAAATAATTTCTATGGAAACAGAGTTAGGCTTCACCTCTGCAACGTGCATTCAACTAAAGAGTTTGAAGGATTCAACACTATGACCAAATTGAGTATATCTCACAGTGACCACACTAATTACATTTGTTGCTTCCTGTCATTCTGAAGTTGATAAAAGAGTCCCAAAACCTTATCACAATTTCCATTCAATGAACATAACAATAAATTATTGCATTCCATGAGATCAAATCCCTCTTTGGAATATTGACAAACACTTCATATGCATCATCCATTTTTTTATTGTTGCAGCACTACCAATTCTGCACAAGAAGCGAGAGCACTGGAAATAGTGACTGAATTGGCTTTCGCTCTAGTCAATTTCATTTTAGAAAATATCTCACTCCACTATTGTCATGACCATTTTAATCATATGTGGATATCATTGTGCTCCAAATTATCACATTAGGTTTTAACCTTCCCATCTCCATTTCATCAAGTAGTTTTCTTCCCTCTTCACAATTTCTAATTTCAAAATATCTTGTTCCATGTAACTATGGATTTCCCTGCCCTACTACAGGGCCCAATCTCAACGCACACCTTGAGGAAAATTGGAAAGTTGCGTCTCAGCTTAGTACTCCCTGTTGCATTTGGTAATACAACTTGGCGGCTTCCTGGCAGTGTCCATCCCTAACACAACCTCTGAAAATAAAATTCCATGCGGACACATTTCTCTTGGGAATTTTTTCAAACACCTGTCATGTGCCCTTGATACTTCCACAATAAGCATACATGCCGAAAAGCTTAGTTACCAATAAAAAAATTTAGGTTAATACTCCCATGACGATCATCTAGGCATGGAGTTTATGGTTTTCTGATGGGGTTTTCCTGTTGATACATTCCTGCAATAGGAAGTAACAAGAATCTAAGTCAATGGTGTATGTTTCATTGACACCCTGAAAGTCTATATTTATATTAGAAGAAGGCATCCTTGTAATCATGGTAGTATTGATCATTGTAGTTGTTGCTCTAGTGAATGGTGTTATTGTTTGGTGTCTAAAGTTCACCAGCAATTGGAAAAAGTACTACAAAAAATTATTCCGTGAGTGATAAAATGGCCTCAAAAAAATTAGATTTAGTTATTTGAAAAACACGGGCATATGACAAAACACTAACACACTCAGAGAAATTGATGATCGAAGGAGATGAGGAGATGCCAAAGACTTCAAAGAAAACTAAAACAGAGGGGGATAAAAGAAAGTCATGAAAATTTGATTTGCTCAATCTGCTAAATTCAAATATGATATGTTCACAAGGTACCCCCAGTTCTATTAATAAAGTATTGAGTAATATTCCTGGTAGTCGTCATGCCTACCTTATGTAGTATGTTCAACCTAATCATAATAGTTTTTAAATTTTAGTGAAAGAAAGCACTCCACATAGCAGAAAGAAAAAGAATTCACCAAGCAAGGAGCATGTTGTGGATAAAAGGGAAAAGCAAGTTATGGGGATTAAGACCCCTACAACAAGGGAAAAATGTGGTCCTAAGGCCTCCGTCTCTTAGTTCTTGCTAAGGGTTTACATATAGGGTATTCAAAATTCTTTACTCTTCTAGGGTACCTTGCTAGTCCTAAGGTGATGAATTGTGGAATAGATTCCTTGATACTAGATATAATCCACTTCCAAACTTTACTTACTGAATTCTTTGTGGATTTGAAGATCATTTTGATTCTTTCCTTGTAGTTTTCAAAGAGTATGAAGATCAATAGAAGTTTCTAGGCTCTATTGACTATTCCATTATTGAACAAATTATCTATCCAATCAGTAATGGTTAAGGTTTTATTTCCTTTTATTATGTCCAATGTATAGAACGTTTTGCCCCCCTTATTCTAGAGATCCAATACAAATTGTAAATCATTAATTATATGGTTCAATATTTCTTCCTTAGATTTGGAGAGATGGTGGATTGACGGACCAATGAACCTGTTTTTGTTTGTCATATCTTAAGGGGTTTTGATGACCTACGAACTAGAGGAAATATATAATTTTTGACCAAGCTTTATATTCCATATTTTCTTCCAAATATTTTCTTTGGGAGCTATAAAAGGGAATGTGTAGATTGCAAGCTCCTTTAAGGTTGAATTTTCCTTCATTTTTTTACGCCTAACAAAGTAGAATAGTTTGTATTTTTATTGGATGTTCTTCGAGTTTTGAATATAATTCATCTAGTGCTTCAAGATCCCCATGATAACCCTATTGTTCTTTAGGAAACTGTTCCCTCCATCTATAAGAGGATTTTGATCTTTTCCAATAGTCTTCTACAATGGTCATGCCTTTATTTATCATCCAATATTTTAACCCATGGAATCAATAAAATTGGTTGAGCATGAGAAGTTGATTCCAATAGTCCTCCCAGAATAGAATAAATTACCCTTCTTTGACTTCCCAAAATTAATGTTCTTGAATGAGTGATTTATTTTCCTAGGAAATATGTGAGCCTTGTAGGTCTCCTTCAAGTTTAATCCAAAGAAAAACTTGGATCCAGAGACCCGATAGATGGTGAAAAAAAATGATGGTATTGACACGTCTTCCTTGTTGATCAACCCTAATTGTTAGACCACTGCCAAAATTTCAATTATCTACAATGGAAATAGTGACTCAGCTTTAGTTGTAACTTCTATGAATAATGACTTTGGCCATTGTCCTATTCTTTTCCTATGATTGATTTTGATTTTCTAACTCCAAATAGTTTGTTGTGAAACTAATTAAAGATTTCATGACAAACATATAGTTTTCAAAGCTCTTTTCTAAATCTATTTTCTTGAGCAACATCTTTTTAGTTTAGGTACCTTATATTGCTACTATGTGACATATGTTATGATATAATTTTCTAGATAGACAAATAGAAGAGTTGTACAATGTACAATTTTTTTTATTTTTTTAAATCTGAAGAAACATGATTTCTAAATACAAGGTTTACTAATTAAGAATATCTTTTTGACTTCTTAGCTAAGTTATGATTATATCTCAGTAGGGAATTTTGTGTACATTGATGTTTTGTTGTCTCTTTGATTTATGTCAAGTAACAATGGTTAATAAGGAATTTTCTCTTGAGAAATAGGCATACATCTTATTCTAGTATCAACAGGGATCTCCATCATTTTCAATCATGGTAACAAAAAATAGACGTTAGTACCTCCAAAATCTGTGTTGGATAAATTTAATACCAATGATAATTCTGATTCCTTGTTAGATAATGAATGTCACAGGTCAAATTCAAATAAACAAAAGTAGCTAAAGAATGAAGGTGAAGCTATTGCTTTCTGTCCAAGTGAAGTCATTGGAACACCTTAGTAGGATAAGGTGTTTAAGTCTAGCAATATTCTCTCTACTACAATAGATATGAAAAGTGTTCATGTGTCACAATGTTTCTTAGCTAAAAAAATTGTGTTGTGAAACCAATTTTCTCTTCAAGTTCACCAGTAGTTGGTAAAATTACTACAAAAAAAATCTTCGTTGAGTGAGAAAAGCGGCTCAGCAAAATCAAATCTAGGTATTTGCAAAACATAGGGAGATGATAAAACATCGACACTCTTAGATAAATTGATGACCGAGGGTGATGAGGACATGCCAAAGCATTCAAAGAAAACTAAAACAAAGGGGGATAAAATAAAGCCAAGAAAAAGTGATTATCTCAATTTGATAAATTCAAATATTATATGTTCAAAAGGTACCCCCAATTCTATTAATAAAGTATTGAGTAATATGCCTAGTAGTCGTCATGCCTATCTTATGCAGTATGTTCAACCTAATCATAATAGTTTTCAAATTCCAATGAAAGAAAGCACTCCACATAGCAGAAAGAAAAAGAAATCACCAAGCAAGGAGCATGTTGTGGGTAAAAGGGAAAATCAAGTTATGGGGATTAAGACCCCCACAACAAGGGAAAAGGGTGGTCCTAAAGCCAGAGGTGACACAACTATTTTCTCATCTAAGCATTCTGTTTCATTCACACTTAGGGAATAATTAAACTCTTCTACCCTAGATGTTGTTCCATATGCCTTTGAACTGGAAATTAAACAAATGCCCCAATTTACATGCAAGACAAGTGAAGCAATACTAAATAGCAATTTAGATTTGTCATATTTCTCTTCACTAGCACAGTGAGAAAGACACCATTCCCTGGATGCAAAAATGCAAAGATCAAAATGAGTCAAGGGTTATTTTTCAGCCCCATCTTTAAAATTCATGAACTCCATGTTTTATGGATTTTCTAGTTCAAACTTATGTAATCTATTCACTGGATTTTGCTGCAGAAGAGGTTGTTAAATACTGAAAAATATAGATGTCTTGACATGGAAGGTAGTGATGGATTGTGTTGTTGAAAAAAAAAAAAATTTGCATTGCTGATGGTCATTTTTATTTCTGATTAAGATCGACTTTTCTGCTTCATTAAAATTAAATCCATTTTATACTGTCAAATAATTGAACAATGTTTTTTTCCAATGTTTTGTTATCTTAAACTGAATTAATTATTGTCTTATTGTTTGGTTTCCACTACTGAAAAGATGCATTATTTTTAGATCTAAGAATTTTTTGATCCATAATGTAGAAGTAATTATTCTGGATTAATCACATAGTTAAGATTTGGTTGACATTTCGAACCAACTAATGTGGTTCATCCTAAGGACAACCTTGTCGACCTTGTCCTGAGGATGAACCACATTAGTTGGTTTGAAATGTCAACCAAATACTAATTATGTGATTAATATGAAATACTTGCTTCTAGATACATTCTTACTGTTATAAGTTTCAAACTTTTTCACTGGTTGGTTGTTGTCATGTTTTGACTGTAGACTTGTGAAATTCTAAACATTTTCAAGAATATTTGCATAGCATAAGCCATTAAAATATGACCATATCCATGAGTTTTAGTCTCAACTAACTAAATTTCTCATGATTTTGAATAAACCACATAATGGTCATGATGTTAGGGTGATTTTCACAAGGATGATGAAGTGGAATATATACCAGTGAAGTAAATCACATAGCATCAATCATCACTTCGAGAGCTTGCACTTAGTATATGAGACTTCCCAACATGTTACCCATATGAAGAATCTATTGGCTCAAGCATGCCTAATCATGGATTTATCCCCACAATCAAGCCCACTTGGCTGGCTACCCCATTTGAAAAATCTTACCAATTATTATGCCATATGAACTATTGGTTAGACTTCCCTTCACTCTTTCCATTTAAACTATTGAATGGTGTTGTGATTAATTCCAACTTCGGTACTTGAACACTCTTAATATTTGTTAAATAATGAATCCATACAGGTGAGGATAGTTTTTTAGTAGAGGAGGAATGACCTGTTATAGAGTTTTGTGAACCCAACGTTTCGGACTACTAAGTGAGTCCATCATCACGGGATGCGTCAATAGATATTTTCAGATCTTAATGATTTATCCAAGAGCTAGATTTAGGTTATCTATCTATCTATCTATCTATCTATATAT
>APFE030128236.1:0-14609 GCA_000404065.3 Pinus taeda | reverse complement strand
CTATATATATAACTTAAATCTAGCTCTTGGATACATCATTAAGATCTGAAAATATCTATTGATGCATCGCCTGATGATGGACTCACTTAGTAGTCCGGAACGTTGGGTTCACAAAACTCTATAACAGGTCATTCCTCCTCTACTAGAAAACTATCCTCACCTGTATGGATTCATTATTTAACAACATCAAATCCTATCATGGAAGGGATATGATGGACAACGCATTAGAATTTGAGAAATTAAGATTATCTAGAGCTAAACTCAGTTCCAATCTGAATTTTCTTAAAACTATATATATAACTTAAATCTAGCTCTTGGATACATCATTAAGATCTGAAAATATCTATTGATGCATCCCCTGATGATGGACTCACTTAGTAGTCCGAAACGTTGGGTTCACAAAACTCTATAATAGGTCATTCCTCCTATGCTAAAAAACTATCCTCACCTGTATGGATTCATTATTTAACAACTCTTAATATTTGTCTGGATTTCATTGATTGAGGCTCAAATTGTTAAGAAGCCCTATGAAGCCCTTGATTCCCTGTAAATGATGAGGAATATGGGTAAGAATATTCATTTATTTTGGCTTAAGATCATCGTCAAATTATTCTCCTTGTCATGTTGATTCTAATGGTATATGGCTTGTCACAAGACTCCTTGCTATTTGAAAGATATTCCAAATCAAAGTTGGTGTCTCGCTCTTGTTGTCAAAATCCCCAAAAGGATATGATGTGGCTTCTTATCATTAACTATAGAATTTTCTCAAAATCATAAAGTTACAAGGTAATTTCATTCAAAAATTAAATCAATAATATTATGGAAAAAGTTACCTTGCGGAGGGAGTCAAAATTTAAATTGAAATCTAAGTGCAAGTTGGCCTAAATTTGAAGAAGGGTTTTGAGCTCAAAAATATGAATTTTCGAAATTATTTTTTACCTCATTGATCAAGTCAGCCAAATGAATTATCTCTCCATCATATCAATAAATAAGTGGATCGATCCCTTCTCCAAAGAGAAATAATTAAAGCACATATCTTCTGAAATCATTCTCTCTGAAATTTTAGCCTAGTGTAGTCAAGAATATCTCATCAGAGGTTGGGTATTGAAGGTTTGTGGGGTCTAATTCCTATATTTGGATATGGGATTCTCTGGGCTTTGAATCTTATTTTTTAGGTATTTCTGATGAAGTTTGGGTGGAAATCCAGAGTAATTTTCTAAGAATCTTCAACCACCTTTGAGGCATATCTATGACATGTTTTGAGAAGAGATCAAAGGATACCCATAGATGAACATTAGGCCCTAGTGAGAGGAGAGTTTGGATTCATTTCTGAACATGTCTGAGGCTACTTGGCGTCCATATCTAAGACTTGAAGGTCACTGCAGAACAATTTTCAACCTCTTTCCTAAACAGATTTGAAGCAAATTCAAGTGATATCTCGATATATTATTTCAATGGAAATTTTTGAGGTTTTTGGACCTCTTAGGGAATTGAAGTTAGTATACCTAAGGTATGAAGCATAAAATTATAGAAACTATCTTCAATGCCTATCATCTTATCAATCCTAATAGGCCTCAAAGAGAGATGACTAAGCTTTCTTAATGTTACATGTATTAAGGATGAGACCAGGGCGAAATATTGAATAGGTTGTGTCGAATCTAAGACTATTGAAAATTAAAATATGAAATGGCATATTGTTCTCAAGTAGGTCTTCAAAGACATTATATGTGATTCTGATCGAAGTATTCTTAGGAGTATATTATTCATTTTCAAAGTTGTGTTTGGTCCTTTTTTTATAAGTCCTAAATTGTACTATTTTAGCTATGATATGGACATAGGTAATTCATTGATTTGAGGCATAATGAATCTATCCTTGTGTAACAAATTTTTGGAAATTTTAAGGAAATATTTGATGGAATTTGGTTTTTATATATTTTGATGCTCTAAGGATACGTTTGAAGAATACTTTTCACCTCGCTAGGTCTTATATGAAGCATATTTTCATGACATTATTTCAAGCTGAACTTGTTGGTACGTTAGTCTTGATTGGAGAATTTTGTTTTCTATTTTGTTGATGATTTCCATTGTATTCTAAGGTTGATCAGTGCCTTAATTAGAAAAGCTATTTGAAAAGTAATCAAGACACTTCCATAAATTGTGTTTTCTGAGACCATATCTGATTTGATCTATAACACATCACTAAATCACTTATTTGTTGAGTTATCTCAATATTAAGGTGTTTCTAATGTTTTGCAGAGGGTGCAATACTATAAGTCTTATGTAGCATCTATGGTCCATAACTCGAAGATGTAATTGCAAGACAAAGTTACGTTGTGTATTCTTGGTTGGAATCATAGGTTGTCCCATCTCATGCAATATTATGTAAGAAACATCGAAGTTCATGGAATGTTATTCAGTGTGTGAAGATTTCATTTGAACAAACATTATTAAGCAAGTTAAGGATTTTTGAGAAGAGGCTTCATCCATAGCAAGGGAAAAGACATTAGTATATGTGAGCATAGAAGGTATAGGTCAGAGAAGTATTGAAAGCTTCTTAAGGAAATGGTTAATTTTTGTTGTGAAGGCACATTTTGGCATCTATGGTACATTATACATGGATTTCATCTTTTAGAAACTATAATTGTAGCCTTGAAGAAATATGACACATTGTATATATGAAGCATGCATTGATAGACTATGCTAGGTAAATATGCTAAGGGTTTTATTTGATACAGAGCACCATTTTTAAGTTAATTTTCTTATACAAAGATGGTTGCTGAGATGAGTAACACTTGATATTGCTGACAATATGTATGAGATGTATTGCGTAGGTGTCGCAATTGTCATAAAGTTTGATATGTGTTGACATAACTTGAGCAGAAGGAAATTTGATTGAAGCTGGAGTTTGATGTATAGATTGAGTAGAAACAAATTTGATTAACAAGAGATTTATTAAAAGTTTTTTTGTATTGATTTTAAGCATAGGTGGATCTAGTCTAAAAATATATGAAACATGGCACTCTTGTTGAATAGGGTGGCAAGGTAGTACAAGATAGGAGAGCGGAGTCTCCTTCATGTTGGAGCCTGAGAACACTTCAACGTGACATGGTGGTGCTAGGGAATGGTGGAGTCTGCACATGGCATTGGAGGGTACTTTTAGTAAGAGATGATAAAACTAGGGCATTGGAGTGCCCTTCCAATAAGATCTTTCCAATTAGGGAGTTGGAGCTTCCTTCAAGTTTAAGCCTATAAATCAGGAGGATGGCACATCCTTCCTATTGGAGCTGGAAATGAGGAAGTTGGAGCTTGCACCAAGTTGGAGCCTATAAAATAGGGGTTTAGATCCTCCTTCATTGATGTTGAAAACTTGGAAGTTGGAGCTTCCTATTGATGTAAATTATTGTCGATAAATATTGAGAAGTTTTCATTAGTTTTTCTCCCAAAAGGGTTTCCAACTGAAAATCTTGTAACTACTATATTTGATATTGTGCATTGTTGAATGGAATTGTTGGTTTATGTTCTCATGTGATACTAATAATAATTAATTCTCTAAAGATTAAAGGAATTAAATAATTAAGTGAAATATTGATTTAGGCCCCTCTGAGTATTTCCAATAATTGGTATTAGAGCAAGTTACTTCCCAATATTTTTAATGAATGGAAGGGAGATTATGGAGTGCATAAAGATTGGAGTTCCAATATTTAATTGAAAAAACTATGCACTTTGGAGTGGAAGAATGAAAGCGTGTTATGCAACCAACTCACAAAATAGAAGAAAAGATAGATAAATGACTTGAAAATTATCCTCTTCGAGGGGGAAACCTCCTTTACATTACATAAATGAACAATTCTTGGATGATTCAAATGATAATACCTCCTTGGTATATATAGTAGCCTCCTTAAATGAATAGCCTCCTGACCTTATTTTTGCAGCATAAGCCTACTTCCAAAAGTCCTTTCCAATCCTCAAGCCTGTGTTAGGTTTATAGGCCAAGGATGGGAAGTTTGGGATCCATTTACCAAGGGATGAGATCAACTAATGGTGGGATAGGGGTTCCACAATGAGAGGCACGTAGCTCCATGATGGAAGGGATCAGGGTTTGTTATCACTTAGATTTTCCTTGAAGTTGTCAAAAGAAGGAAAGGGGTCTGAGGTAACCACAAACCAACTTTTAAGTACAAAATCGAGCCATTCTGTACTCAGAGAGGGCTCTCTCTTTATGATTTAGCTTTGTTTACGAGATATTAGGCTAGTTATGAAAGCTTTGGGGTTTTGATTTTGTTTGGTGGTGGAATTCAGGAGTAGATGGATAGAACAAGGTAGTTCAGGCCATTGGGCTATGGAGTCAACTGAGGATGGCTTAACTGGATCAACTTGATTCAACAAAGGAGGGCTTCATGGGGAAAGATAGCTAATAAGATACAAATGATAAATTGAAAGGGTGAAATGGTCTTGAAAGGGAGGAAGGGAAGTTAAGAATCCTTCAACAAAGTTCAAGATGAGGGAAAGTGGGTGATCACTAACGAAAAGAAATTAAAAATTCTTTGTTAAATGGATACAATGATAAACTAAGAAGCGGGGAGCAATTAAGAATTTCCTACCTATGATAGTTTGGAAGAAAATATTGAGAATATAAACGATTTTAAAGATATAATGCAGTAAAGGTCTTTCTCAAATATACTTTTTCATTTATCATTCAGATATGAAACACATGTGAAATATTTAAACCAGAAAACTGTAAAAACATAAGATATAGAATACTTTTTTGTTCCTCGTTTGACACATGAATCCTGTAAAAGTCCTTATCTTTATTACTTTGTCTAGCCAACCATACAATAGTTGTTCAATAGCACTTCTATTCCACAATAAAGAGTCTACAGAAATGTCTAAGAATCCACCCCCAATACTTTGAATGGGGAAGTACTTATACAAAATTTACAACAAAATATCTCCTAACTAAGAGAGATATATTCTAGGAAAACTAAATATATTTTACATGAATATAGAGACAGATGGTCGAAAATAGAAACTGAAAGTGAACTGCTTGGTTGTTATCCCTGCTTTTGTTGAAGGAGCTGGAGGCATGCCCTCTGATTGTGCATCTTGCTATCTTTCTCGTAATTCTGTGCTGGCTTATTGTTTTCATCTTTTCACTGATACTCTTTTACCTATGACTGATACTCTTTACCCGCTTTACCATCATTCACATTCTTTTACCAAAATTGACTATGGTAAATACTTCAATTTACTTTTTACCATGGCGAAACATAAGATGTATATCATATCGGTCCACCAATCATCTCTTGGTATCCTGGTCCTAGTTAGCTTTCTGAAAATTTCGTCAACTTCCATGTATTTTAAAAAATTAGGTTGTACTGTAAACAAGTGTTTCAATTCATGTTGAACATAAAAAAGGTTCTCCAGAATATCATAGAGAACTCTTCCTATGGGTAATGCCTTGGGTGGAGATGAACTAGCAAAGGAACTAGCTTGGCTATTTGCATACTCATCTAATTTGTCGATGTAATCATCCTGCCTCTCTAAATTATCATTGATGACTAAAGGACTTGGAAGTCCTTTACTCTGTAAGATGCCAAATTTCTTCATAAATTCATCTATATATTCCTACATATTTTGACATTTTCTTTCTAGGTTTTGCATTAGAGTCCTTTTTGTCAATACTTTCTTGATTTCAAGGATGGTTCCAGTCCTATCCTCAATATTCAACTGTTCCAATTGATGTCTATTTCTATTGTTTATAAAGTTTATTAACCTGATAGCTTCTTCAGGCTTCCCTCCCAACTCTTCCTTGGTTTTTTCAATCTCTTGAAGAGCAACTTTCACTAGGTCAATCTGTTAAAAAATGATTTGAATTGATGACCAAACATCATTGATTGATTGAGTGATGTTGGTCCGTAATATTTTCCTAATATATGTTAAAGGCTTTTCAAATGTTAGATCCTTTTCTACTATTTTTACTTGTTGAGCCAAGCCTTTATTTTTCTCACTTCTTTAGCAAAATTGATTTTTGACACATCGTACATATGCTCTAAAGTAACGAATTTCTCCTTTACCTTTTGCAATTCAGAAACTTGGAGTTTCATTTCCTCCATAGACTTGATCAATTCTTCAGTGCTTTGAATTGAGGTTCCTACCTGTGTTGTACCTGTACCTATACCTGCAACTCCAATAGTTTCAGCTGTGGCCAAAGGGACATTTGGTGCTAGATCAGTTGCCAATGTAGAAGGGACTGTTGTAGAAACCACTGGTTATGGCCCAATCCAATAATCAAATCCTCCAATGATTTGATTCTATTGTCCTTTTCTTGTGAGGAGGCTCTTTCTAACTGCAATTGAGCAGTGGTGTTATTCAGTGAATTCTCCAATCTGTGTGCCATCATGGCCTTGCTTGTCAATGTGGAATAAATCATTTCCCTTGTTTTCTTATGCAATTTTATTTGATCTATCGTGTGAATATCTTTGGCCAAGACCTGAAAATCAGTGTTGAGGTAGTCTACAATTGATTAGTAGGGGCTATCTTCAAGTATTAAGTTCAGGCTTGGGCCTTTAGCTTCTCATTTTTGGTGTTTATCTCCTTGAATTTGTATTTTATGTCTAAGGTCTTGTTAGATGAAGACCTGAAAGATGAAACTTCAGTACTTTGTTGTCTTTCAAGCTCCTGTATTTGTAAACTAGAAGGTGTCCCACCTACTTGGAATGTATGTAGATTGTCTCCACCTTATTTCCTCAAACTCCCTATTGTTTCTTCAAAAAATTCTTCTTCTGAATGTGGATTCAGCCTATGCCTCTTAGCACCAAGCTAGTTTGAAGGACCACTGGTAGGGGTAGCTACTTCCCTATCTCGTTTTAAGCTCTTTTCCTCATTCAGAGGAGTCTGCAAAAGTGGTGCGGGGGGGGAGGGGGGGGTGGGGTCTCCCATATTAACCTGAGCTAGATGGGATTGTGGTGGAGCCTGTTCTTCAGAGATTCTAGGCTGCTTTGACATGTCCGATTGTCCTGATGCTTGAGTACTAGTTCTCTGTTCTTTTCCCTGTGGTGGTTCTGCAAGGGGTGCACTAGTTTCCTGGGAGAGTCTTTGAGAGGTCTCTGCTATAGACGCACTAACTCCTAGTGTTGGTTTCTAAGTAGTTCCCATTGGTACCTGTTCACAAGTGTCCAGGTCAAGTCTCTTTTCTAGGTCTTTCATCACATTTTCTACATTGACCTAATTGATGAGCCCCAAAAAAAGGGTAATTATATGGGCTCATTCAACCTCCTAATTCGACTTAATCCACCATTCTCATTAGTTTATTGCATGTTTTTTTATTATATTTATGCTAATAGAGTGAATTGGGTTAGTCATTATGCCAAAAAGTCTAAGGTGTGCTTTATGTAGAGTTTTGGTCAATTTTGAGACAAAATCAAAGGTTTAATGAGCACTTAGTAGCCAAATTCATGGAAGAACAAGGGAGAGGATTTGTAGGGAGGTGTCCCATTCATTAATGAGCCCTTCAAATTCTCCATCAAAACTCAGAGCACAAAGCCAAGCGGTAGCCAAGAAAGTCAAGTACGACTGCTGTTATCTTCAGTTCTAGGAAGCCGAGTTGCTTAATTTTAGGACGACTGTTGGAGGTCCCCATTTGTATAAATAAGAAGGCTTAGGGCCTCAGTTCAGTTAGTCATATTTTAGTTTGATTTTAGTTAGATTTTAGTCAGTAGGTTAGTCATTTTTTTAGTCTATTTTTGCACTTTAGTGTAGCTCTGTATCAGCACATTTTCGAGCTTTTTCTTGTAGACAGTTTTTGGGATGTAACTATTATTTTTTGATCAATAAAGATGAGTATAGCTTTGCACCAGCTCTAATATTTCTTAGGAGGCTGTAGCTCTTGGGGTTGGCCCAACCCAAGTGCCATTACCTCCTTTGTGTACTTTTATGTGTCTTTGTTGCATTCATAGAATAAATTCTATTATTTAGGTTAAGATCTTGCTTCGCTACTTAGGTTGTTTTCGATGATTAAAATAGCTTTTCATACTTTAGGTTGATTTGATAGTTTGTTTAAAGGAAAATATCTACAAAAATGCTATCAAGCAATCATTGATCCCATCTCTCCCTCCTTGGTACCATGAGCTGAGACCAAAGCATACTTGCTGCCACAAAAACATTGTTTTTGCTTTTCAATGCAATTGCTAGTGTTAGATTTTTAGTTGGAAAAGTTGATACCAGTTGTACTTGCATATTTAGATCTATTCTTACTTATTTTCGATAGTTTTCTTGCATGATTTCCTATCTATAAACTTATGTTCATCATGCTTATGGTTTTTAGGTCAGATTAAGTCAAAATAGATAGATCTCTGGTTTTTCTAGTCTTTGTTCGATCAATTTTGAAAAATAGTGTGTGGAGCACCTGTAATATATCCCTGCCTATCCTTCCTCCATCATACAACCTACTCCAACCCTAATCCAAGATTCCTTCCCTTCATTTGCCACACTTTTCCAATTTTCCCTAATTCCTACATTCTTATGCAGCATCCCTCCTTCCATCCTTGAATGAATCCAACCACCTTAATCACTCCTTAGCCTCATTTACTAGGTCCTAGACCCCTTTTCATCTTCATCCATCTTCCATTTCCACTTTACCACCGTTTTTCGACCATCAACCCTCCAAAATCCTCTTTCGGATCTTCTTGTAGAACATCCTGTAGAACCCCTACAGACTTCCTGTAGAAGTTCATGTGAGTGGTTTTTCGAGATCTGATCACTGTGAAACTCTTCCCAACCTCTTGAAAGTGCCCACTCCATTTCCTTTCGCCAATCAACCTCTGCACAGTCAAAAACAGTGAAAGCACATGCATAATAATTCTGCCAACTTACTCAAAAATACCAAAATTATCCTTTTTCCATATCTCACTTCATAAGTAGCTTAGTCACATGCATTTTACCTTTCCAAGAGTCAATGGCATCCATTTCCACCACTTTCATCTCTTTTCTTGCACCAGTAGGGTTAGTTGGTAAAACTAGGGTTTGCTAGGGTTTGCATTTCTTATCAACTTTCAGCTTCTTTCTGCAAGTAGACTAGCCTCTTTCGAGTTAGCTTTCATCCATCATAGTTAAAAGCTTCTTCTAAGAGCTCATAGAAGTTGGCTTAAGCTCCTAGCGGACTTGTGCCAGCTGATCAAGTGACAGCCTGCGACAAGAGCTAGTACTTGTGCATATAGCACCGTCACTTCCAAGTTTGTTACGAACAACCGAGTTGATAAAAGTAAAGAAGGGAGTCCCAGGAGTTGCAGCATCATTGCTGCAATACTGGGGCCCGCCATATTTTTTGTGCTGTTGCTGGGGAAGCATCAGAGTATTTGTGATTGCTACTATTCTTCTATTTTCTACTGCAACCTTCTACTAAGTAGTTTATTTCACCAAGAGTAGAGTAGTTGTTTCATTTCCACTCTGCAATTTTATTTCTGCAAAAGTAGATTAGACATTTCCTACTTTCATTTCAATTCTGCAAGTGTAGATTAGAATTTCAATTCTGCAAGCGTACATTACCATTTCAATTATGCAAATTCCAATTCTGCAAACATAAATTAGCATTTCAATTCTGCAATTTCATTTCAGCAACATAGATTACTCATTTCCCACTTTTATTTCATTTCTACAATTTCATTTCAGGAAAATAGATTTTAGTTAGTTGCAGTTCAATCTATTTTAGATTTTGTAGGTACAAGCAGAAAAAAAACAAAAATCAACCAAAAAGATTTCCTTTCATGCCTTGTAGGAGTAGAGATAATTCAAAAAAATGTTTGCACAACACCCTCACTGCTTCACACAGGCAACCTTCTCTCTTCTTCAAGGGTTGTGATTAAGAAAATCCCTTAGGTGGATAATAAGACATATTTATTAACCTCTAGGGGAGAAAAAGAAGAAAACATTCCTCTGGAGAAAATGGCTGAAAATAGAAATGTTGGGAGCAATACCTTTTCTTCCAACTCATCCCTTTATGTTGGAAAATGTGAATGTGAAAATATGCTGGAAGATTTCAAGAGTGAGATGAGGCAGTTTCTTGCCATGCAAATGGATACCTTGCAGATCCAAAGGAAGCAAGAGGAAGCCGAGAGGGCTTTGGCCATCTTTTTTCCTAGATGCACTAGAAAGCATCCTAGGAACGAATGTCCATTGCAATCCATAGAAGTGTGTTTTGTCTGTGAAGGAGACCATCCTATGAATCAGTGCCCTTCCTTGCTTGGAATTAAAGCTGCATATTAGAGGGCGAAAGGAGCCACTGAACCACTCTATTTCATGAACCAAAGGAGGCCACATGGACCTAGAACTTACCAGGAGGGAATGAAAGGGACATCCCAGACCTATTACAACCCCTATAAAGCCACTTCCATGCCTTCTTGGGGTCCCCCTTCTCATCCTTCCTGGTCCACACCTCCTCCTTGGTCCTTCACATCTCCATATTATGCTCCACCAGCTACTCATCTAGCCTCAGTGGAATGCACCTCATCAGGGGTGGAGGCCCCAGTACAACACTCCTCCTGATCCTTTTCCTCCACCACCTACACAACCACAACCATCACCTCTTGCTCCACCAAGGCAGCCCCAAGTACCTACTCAACCGAACCCGAACCCAAATTATAGGCAGGCTCAACAAGTATATAATGAGAAACCAACTACCCAACCACAAACCCATCCACATCCATCTCAAATATACACCCCAAGTCAACTACTCATACCACCATTTCCAAACCCGCACATTGGAGTACCTCAACCCAATTAAATTGCTGAGGCACAACATTTCCAAACAACTCCTTTTGAGCTCAATGATATTCACCATAGCTCAGGAAGAGTATTGCAAAAAAGATATTATATTGACAGCATTAAAGGACCACATCTAGCAAAATAAGATTCAAAAGATGAGATTAAATAACCATGGGTTGTACTTGATGAAGAGAAGACATCAGAATCAGAGATCAAGAGAGCTCCCTCATGGTTGCCATCAAATCCTCCATGTATTCAAGAGAAAAGTCAACAAAAAGAGGAAGATGAGAAGGTCATGGTAGAAGGTGACATGAAGAATGATCTAGATCAGCAAAAGGACCAAGGATATCAGAGCTATATTGAGATATGGTTCCAGAGGGTTACTGAGTTGCAGCAATACTCTCTTCCTCAGCTATGTTTGATTCCTTCAAAGTCAAATCATTTGGTCTTTGAAATTCGGATACCTGTCAAAGCATGCATTTCAAGCCTCCACATCATTTTGTCTCTAATATCGATGTGCACATGGCTCCATTGGAAGGATTCTTATACTTGAAAATGATTTTGTTTTTCAGGTAGGGTAGGGTAGAAAAAGAGAAAAAAGAAAAAAGAAAAATTGAAAATAAGAGAAAAATAAAAATCTAAGGTGAAAACCTTCTCGGAGGCGTCTCAGATTGGCTCATTGATTGAAAACCTCCATGAGGCAGTCAATGGGTTGGAAAGAAGATAAAAGAAAAGGATAATAAGATCCCTGGGTGAAAACCTCCCTTGGAGGTGCCTAGGGAAGGCAACTAGGGTGAAAACCTCCTTGAGGTGCCCTAGTTGTTTAAAAAAAAAAATGAGAGAAAAAAGAAAAAATGAATTTCCAGTTGTATTGTAGATTTCCAGAACTTCAGGAAGCAGCATCAGGTGCCAAGAAAGCCATGAAACTAATAACAACACCTATCCTACCTTCCCTCACCCTTCTCCATCGTTCTTGACATCCTTTCCACCTCACTATACTTCTTTTATGAAAACTGAGTTTTCTACAAGAACTTCCTGTAGAAATTACAGAAAGCTAGAAATGGATTTTAAAAATTAGTTTGGGGAACATGGAAGCTTCATAAAAGGTTTATAAGTCCTCCTACAATCTTCAAACCTTTCTCCCATCAATTCGAAGTCTGCATTATAGCCCAAGCTCATTTTTTCTTACTGTGCAAAAAACTGCAGAATGCTTTGAAATAAAAATACATAGAGCAGAAATTTGTTTTTTCCCTAACTTGAAATCCGTGCATCCATTTAAAAAACTATTTTATGGGGGAGTTGTACAGGGATGATTGCAACATGCCCAAGCAATTTCAACCAATTCGATTGCACAGTTGCCAAGAAATCAGCCCCCATCACCTTCAACCATTTTTGCATTTTCTCCATATCTATGCATCCATTTCAAAACTTGTTTCATGGAGAGATGCATATGGGTGATAGTATCCTGCCCAAGTAATTTCAGCCAATTCGAAGGCACGGTTTCTGAGAAATTGACCTCTGTCACCTTCAACCATTTCCAATTTTTCTCGAAATTTGTTCATCCATTGACCATAATTTTGCTATGGGAGGTGCATAACGATGATAGAAACATGCTCAAAAAATTTCAAGTCAATACGATCTATCTTTTGGGAGCTATGGAGAAAACAAGTCATTGTCCTGCAAAAATCTATCATCAGCAACAAGAGGGTGCAAATTTGAAGGTGGAAGTAGACTCCTGCAGCTTAGATCCAGCCAAAGGATAGCTACACAAGAAAAATAGCCATGAATCAACAACTATACAAGCATGCATCCACAGAAACAAAGGCATGCAGCTGAAGGAAAGGCCACAACACCTCACAACAAATGCATTCGACTTCCAGGTAAGTGACTAAACCCGTTCCTCTATTGCATGAATGTAATTTAAGAACTGCATGGAAAGTGAGATGGTTGTGATTAAACAATATCAATGGCCAACTAATTGGGCACCCTCGTCCAGTTCAGACAATGCCTTATCCAATTCTACAGTGCTCAACCGGAAATGATACAGCATAAGTGTATAGTCAACTCACGTGAAATTTAAAAAATAGGTAGTGACAGATGTTTTGAACTCCAGTGCAACTGATGTTAAGTGATTAATAGGCAGAGAACATACAGCTCACAGTAACACTGTAGTGGGGACTAACAGTCTGCATGGGGCCAACGTGCACTTGGCCAGCTCACCCTCCATCAACGAAAGTCTCCATAAACAACCAATCAAACTCATCTTTGAAATACTCTCACAACCATTGTTTCCATTTTATCATCATCCCTGCAGCGACACAAGCTCCATACCACCTCCATAGCAGCGAACCAGTTGTTCTTGGCCATTTTTCAAAACCCTGCTGCTTATCGGTGTTCTATAAGAAGCTGTAACAGTTCTACAAGAGCAGGAATAGTGTCTACTGGAAGGTTTCTACAAGAAAGGCAGAGAACAACTCTGTAGAAAGAAAACCTGTGATTTTCGTCGAAATTCAAGCTCAAACCGAAGTAGGTTTGGGAAAATTTCTCTGTGCATGATTTGTTTGGGTGAGGTGGTGAATTAAACACGACATGAGTGTTATACAGGAATAGTGTCCACACAGATGTTTCTATTCTCACTAAGATGGGTGGCTATCTTAGAAACAAACAATCAAAGTCTACTATTGATTCCTTTTATGAAAATAGATGAGAGGAGAACCAAGAGGGCCAACCTGAGTCTTACACTTGATTCCCTCTCCTTCTTGATAGAGTTTTGTTGCTCGCTCTTTGTCTGCTCAGCTTCAAAAGGACCTATAGAATCACAACAACATACTACTATGCAAGAAACAAGGATCTAAATTCATAAATAATGTGGGATCAGATGTACATTAACCATATAAAGCATATATAAACAAGTACACCAGGATATGGAAGGAAACAAGAATAGCTTTATTTAGATAAAAAGTAGCAAGAGGATTACAACCATGAGCAGCTCTAACCCAGCATCATCCTCCACCTAAGAAGCCCTTCTTTCACCTCAAGCAAAGAAAAATTACCCAACACTGTGAATGTACACCAGAATACCAACAACACTTCTCTATAAGTTACAAAATTCCAGCCTCTAGATCTCTATGATGAGGGATCCATATATAGATGACTACAAAGAGGTGAGTCATCTTTTGGGATCTTGATTAGTGTCTTCTCTCTGATAGTTCTTGCTTCCACTTGGAGAATGAAGATCTCTTACTCATCCCTGCTCTAAAATGGAGTGGCAAGTGTCAGAGGGGAAGCTTCTGGAAGATTCCATGATCTTCCACCTCACATTTTGGTCCCTGCCATTTGTCCATTCCTAACCATCGCACCCTACAGAGGAGAAAAATAGTATGCATCGTATGTTGTACATTGGGAAGGTGATATGCATCACACCCTCTGCAGGGAGCTTTCAGTATGGTTCAGTTTTGACCATTTATGAGTAGTTTTCAGTGGAGAACTTCTGGGAGATGATGTAATCAGTTGACCTTGTTCCTTAGGCAGTGAAGCAAACTTTTAGGGACTTAAGAGCCCTCAGTTTATGGAAATTTGTGATTGGGGTTGAAGTGCCCAAAAATGTCTATAACAGTTGCCCCCTAAAACATGACGTCGTTAATTGTTTTTTATGTCGAGTGAAATGCTTTACTATGAGGATCTGAAGTTTTTCTGAGCTTGGAGGCAACCTGTAATAAGATACAATACAATACATTATTTGACAACATCTTTTCATGATCTAATTGAGGTGGGCATTCCCATGCTCAGCTTTATAAACTCATTTTCATGTACATAGGACAGACGATCGTCTGTGTGACAGACTGATGATA